>JANRGW010034462.1:0-22149 GCA_024733675.1 Psilopsiagon aymara | reverse complement strand
TCTTCCCTTGTTATTTCCCTTGTCATTATTATTATTGGTGGTAGCAGCAGTGGTTTGTGTTATACCTTAGTTACTGGCAAACCACATCCTTGTATGCATCGAACACAGCCTAACCAGAGGGTCAATAGGGTGATTATCCCACCTTATTTAGCATCAGCAAAGCCTCACCTTGAGTACTGTATGCAGTTCGAGGCCCTGCAGTATAAGAAGGATGTTCAGGCACTTGAATGCATCCAGAAGAGGGCAAAAAACTTGGTGGAAAAGATGAAAGGAATGTCTTATGAGGAGTGGCTGACGATTTTTGGTTTGTCTCGTTTAGAGAATAGGAGACTTAAGGGTGACTTCATTGCTCTCCACAGCTTCCTGAGGAGGGGACGTGGAAAAGGAGGTGCTAGTCTTCCAGGGATCCAGTGATAGGACATGTGGGAGTGGTTCAGAGATGCACCAGTGGAGGTTGAGACTGGATATTGGGAAGGATTCCTTTACCAAGAGGATGGTCAAAAGCTAGAACAGGCTTTCTAGAGAGGTGGTTGATGCCTCAAGCCTGTCACTGTTTAAAGCATTTGGGCAATGTCCTTTATAACACACTTTAACTTCTGGTGCGACCAGAAGTGGTCAGGCAGCTGGTATAGCTGATCACTGAAGTTCACATCCAAATGAAACACTGATCTATTTTCTGTCCAGGAAGTTATTCCACATCCATATCACTAAATGAGGTCAGCATCTATTTTGGGCAGCTGCATTCGGTTCTCCTCCAGTAAAAATTACAGCCTCCAAAAATAGCAGGCTGATATTATTATCCTGATGTTCCAGGAAAGATTGTAAATTGGTGGATTACAGGAAACACCAGAGAAAGCCTGCATTTTACTGCATCTCAAGTAGGAGATGGATCCATGAATCCCTGTGTTTTGCCAAAGTTAGCTACAAGGCTTTACCTGTCTCGAAAAGTGGTGACTGTTTTCCTATTACTGTGCACTGTCATCAAATATCTATTGAGACAAAATGTAAACTTATTTCTTTTTATATAGCTGGCAAACCAGAAGCCTTCAGTTTCTAGGAATAGTAATTAGTAAAAAGGGGGACTGGCCTGTGTTTGGAGTACTTTGCACCCTTTACAGGGTCTGCCAGTACAGGACAATGTTGATTGGAGAGAGATCTGCCAGTGAGACTGTGAAGCTCAGTATCTTTGGCTTGCAAAGGCTAGCAACAGAATGCCAGGGTCCCCAGACTGACTTCAGGTGTGTTACAATCCCTTCCTTATCAACCACAGCATGAAGAAAGAAGTAGAGGCTGAAGGATGTTCTCTTACCCTGTAAGCCAATTTGTGAAAGCATCTCTAGTTCCTGTGGGAGCCAGAGCATGTGCACTACACATATCACCAGTTAATGCCTTAGGTAAAGGGATAAAGGCTTGTGGTGATGATTTATGCTTTAGCCTTCTTGATAGCCCATTTGGTGTCACTGCTGTGGTTGCAGAACTTTAAGCCCCTTTTTTTTGTTCAATGAGGCTTTTGTGGCTTTTGATCTAGAGCAGATCTTTCTGCGATAAAGTAAATTCCTTCATTACTGGCATGTGCAACAGCTGCCTATATTCTATTTGGTGGTTTAACATTACCTGTAACTTTTCTTCAGCGCATACAAAGATGGGTGACAGGCACTTGTTGATGTAATACTGCAGTATTGTTGAGTAGGTGTATGTTGTGGTTTAGACTGAGCTTCAAAGGTACTGATCCTACTTAAGTGTATTCATGAATACACCCCAGATAAATAATTTTAGAAGACTTCCACTGTTATCTACAATCTTGGAGGAATGCCTACTGGAGACTTGATCTCTCACAAGCAAATAAATAACACACAATCTGGATCTGCTTGCAGCAAAAGTAGTAGAAGGTCTTAGAATCATAGAACAGTTAGGGTTGGAAAGGACCTTAAGATCATCCAGTTCCAGCCCCCTGCCATGGGCAGGGACCCCTCACACTAAACCATATCAGCCCAGGCTCTTTCCAGCCTGGCCTTGAACACCGCCAGGGATGGAGTATTCAAAACCTCTTTGTGCAACCCATTGCAGTGTCTCACCACCCTTACAGTAAAGAACTTCCTCCTTACATCCAATCTAAACTTCCCTTTTTAAGTTTAACCTGTTACCTACTCCTTGTCCTATCCCTAATGAAAGGTCCCTCCCCAGCATCCTTATAGGCCCCCTTCAGATCCTGGAACACTGCAGTGAGGTCTCCGTGCAGCCTTCTCTTCTCCAGGCTGAACAGCCTCAACTTTCTCAGCCTGTCTTGGTATGGAAGGTGGGAAGTCTTCCACCTGGAGGCTGAACTTCAAATGTACCGTGAAGGTCAAACATGTTGAATGCCAACTCTTGATTCTGTCTCCTGTTCATTTGTTACTTGTTCTAAATTACATGCATGGAGTTTGTTCACTGTATTACTGACCGCTGAAACTGAAAGCTGGGAAATTAATCTAACACATGAGGGGGAAAAATGCGGAAAAGTTAACTCATCATTTAATGGGATTGGTATGTAGTCTTGGCTTCTGTTTAAAATTTATCTAAATTCAAACATTTTCTTAAGTGCAAGGCTTTAAGAAGCACAGAACATTTACACAATCTTTTGGCAATCTTTAGAAATTTTTAAGCATTTTCTATGGAAACAAACCCAAAAATCTATGTGTCCCTACTGAGATGGAGCAAAAGCTCTTTCTGTGCTTAACTATGAAGATGCAAGAAAGCAGGCCTATTTCTTCACCTTTGTTTCAAGTCAAGGACTCAGGTGAAGAATTTTCTTGCCTGTTATCTAGAAACTTTTATGGTATTAAAATGTTGTTTTTGTGATTGTCAGATGAGATTGGTGATATGTTCAGTCCTAAAGCACAAACCCACTACCCTGACGCATGGGAAGAGGTCTTTCAGTCCTATACATCCCTAGTAAAGATGGCCAGCAAGTATGTGAGAACTGAGCTGCAATGCTCTTAATGAAGACAGGAAAGCCTCTCCAAAACTAAATGAAATGTGTATTGGTACTTTCTGAACTGTTCTGCAAGCCTTTAAGGCCAAAAATCATTCATTATACGGGTAGCATTTCCTCGATAACCTAATCTAAAATTGAGTGAAATCAGCAAGGATATCCCCTCTTCCATGCCTTATCTAAAACAGTTGTGTTTTAAAGGCAAACTTGCTCTGTGTTCTTAAATACCTGTAAGTAAGTAGCCAGATTAGCTGAGAAGGAACGACTTTCAGACAGTGTGCTCAGAATGTCCAAGCCCAATTGCTAGGCAGCAAGTAACTGCATTCACTTTTGACTGCAATTTACTTAGTTTCCTGGACTTGCTTGGACCGGAATTTTTATGGTGGTGTCACAAAATACTCATTGAGGCTCAAAATACAGTTCTGGGAGCAGAGGGGAAGCTCACTGTCCTCAGGGTGTTGTCACAAAGCAGCTTGCGTTGGGCACCAAGAATGACAGTGTTTATCCTAAATGAATGAGTCATGATTTTGGTTACTTTATTGACAAAGACTCATAGGATCGGGCAACAAGGATCCCACCTATGAATAGGCAGTAAGCAATGAGCAGGAAAAGGGTGTGTGAATTGCTCTTCTGCTTTGAGTGTTTAAAGCTAATTGCATGAAAGACAGAAAAGACCAAGGCATGGCCCGAGATAGCACCATCTGCTCTTGAAATTAAAATGCAAAAAAGAGATATTAAGTATCATGCCCAGATAACAGGATGAATAATAGGAAAAACAGCATTATACTCTTTTGGAAATGCAAGTTATGAAATGATAGACTGAAAAGCTTATGTATGAAATCTTAACTTGGCCTCCAGGGGTGTGTCAACAAGCATAGTCTCAACACACATGGGGCTCTCTGTCATTCAATGACTAGGACAGAGAGCACTCAGCTATTTTTATTGTTCAAGATGTGGTTTTCAGTGATTATCGTTGCTCTGAGCACTCTGTCAGTGCTTCAGAGGTCTGTAGTTTCCTGTTCCCTCTTCCTCTTCACTCCTGAAGAAGAGGGAGGCTATGGGTGTGCACAGCCCTTGGGAACTACAGGGGTGCCTAGGGGCAATGGGTGTTGTGCCTTAGTTCAGGTATGAGGGCTGAGGAAAAGAGTAACATACAATGGGGTTGAAAGGGCTTCCTGTCTTTGTCTTCTCTTCCTTTAAGTAATATGTGTAATCATGGAGTGAGACAATGATTTCAGCTTAACACAAACATAAAGATGGCAGAAGATTTATTTGCCTACCATAAAATCAGTATTTGCCCTATCCTTTCAAGGTCTTGTTCATTTCTTTACCAAGGCAACTACTTCTATAATAGCAGCTAATATTGTAATGGGCTAGCTGGTTTCTAGTAGTTATGAGAGAAAGCCACACATGAGATCAAGCAACATTTTTTAAATGAAATAATAAACAACTCGTTTCTATTCCTAAGGAGAGGAAATCTTACAGAAATTGGGGGTGGGGGTGTTATTCTTTGTTAAACAAAAACAACCTACCTGAAAAAAAATAGTATTTTTCATTAGAAAACGTTTTTTCCTGAACATTTCTGTGAGCTTTTTAGGAGAATTTAGGAGGAGACAAACCCCGTAAACCTTTCCTGTGGAAAAAAGTCAAGGGACCTTTTAAGATGACTGCATTAAATGTAACAGGTCTGTACCACTGCCCTGAGCAGCACTGCACACGTCGCCCTCCTCTGTGGTATCCCAGAGGACATGATTTTCTGGACAGAGTTGCCATCCCTCTCTTCTTTCTGTGGCTGTTGACAGAGATCAAGTCTGTGGTTTGGACATAGCGGGGCAATTATGAGGTGACACAGACACCTACATGTCTCTGAAAAATATAGGGTATCGCCCTGTGTACACCACACCCTGAATACGGTCCTTTATGTGCTACACATATAACATTCCTTTGGGAACAAAACTGCATTTGCAATAAATTCGGGGAAAACAAAGATGAGGTGGTAGGAGAAAAATATTGTTTTGGAAGAAAGCACATTAAAACCTCTATTTGGCACCTGAAAAGTGGTGTTGTGCTTATTCCAAAGACTTTTACAAGCTCTGGACTTTCTCAGAAGAAACTAATGATGTTTATTTCTCTTTCTCATAGTCTGCTGTGGTTCAAGCCCAGCCATAAATCAGCCACGAAGTCGTTAGCTCACTCCCCACCTTCCTCCCGCCACTCCTGGAAGGATGGGGAGGAGAATGGAGAGAATGTAACTCCCATGGGTTGAGAAAAGAACAGCACAGTAACTGAGGTATAACACAAACCACTGCTGCTACCATCAATAATAATAAGGGAAATAACAAGGGACGAGAATACAGACATTCACCACCCACCGACCGATACCCAATCCGACCGAGCATTGACTGAACCTTTCCAGGTAACTGCCCCCAGTTTATATAGTGGGCATGACGTGCTGTGGTATGGAATACCTCTTTGGTCAGTTTGGGTCAGGTGTCCTCTCTCTGCTTCCTCCCGGCTCTCCTCCTCCCTGGTAGAGCATGAGGCCCAGAAAGTCCCTGGTCAGACCAAACACCTCTAAGCAGCAGTCAAAACCAGCAGTGCCATCAGCACTGTTCCCAGGCCGAAAGTCAAAAACACAGCACTGCATCAGCTGCCAAGAAGGAGAAAAATGTCTGCTATTGCAGAACCCAGGACATAGCCATTCTGCTCTGGGGAGGGCAGCAGTGCAGTCACCATTTGTAAGAGGAAAAGCAGAACTTCATCATTCAGATGTGTTTTCCCTGAAGAACTGCCAGGGGCCCGCTGTTCCCATCGCTTGTGGTCTGCTCTGACACTGCCTCTGTGTATCGTCAACGTAGGCAGCTCCACTTGTTCCTGTGGGTTTCATGACCCCTGGGTGAGTTTGGAGGAAATCCAAACTTGCAAGAGAGCTGTGTGCTGGACCAGATAACCTAATGAGAGTCTTGAGTCTTCCTGTGATCTTTACCTGTCATTAGACCCAGAGGCACTGCCCAAGGCAGCAACATAAAGCACTACAGCCTTTGCCTTCTAACAGCCAGCAGGCCACAGCTAGTGGAGAGCGAGTCTTGCGTGTATGGATGGAGGATGAGTATTTTTAGCCTGGCTTATTGCAAAAGTAATCTCTGTGGTTTTTTTCTGTCTGCCACCCTTTTTCTTCGGGGATGCAGATGTCACAGTTGCTGTCACCAATGACTAAAGCTCTATGAGAAAGAAAAACATTCAAAGGTCACAGTATCCTCTCAGTATATGCAATTTGCTCCATGGCATCAAATGGTTCCTATAATAGAAGCGTTCCTGTAGTGGTGTTGGAGTGATGGTAGGTTTACCAGTAGGAATTTCCATTCTTTGTACTTTAAAGCAGGTGCTATTTCAAAACTCGGCCTGTGATAAGACACAATTTTTAAACCAAGTCTATCTTCGGTTAAGCAGCAGATTAACCTACTAGAGGGTGCATGTAGCACTTCAGAATGTCAAAGCAGAGCAAGAATGGTTAAAACCTAAAGATAATCTAAACCTGTACAACTAGTAATCAAAGGTACACGTGCTGGTAATATAGACCTGTACTGGGAAAATAGTAACCTAGCAAAGGATATTTATTTATGGAAAAAAAAAAATAACCCAAGAGAATGCTAGGGAGATTAATTTTAGACATCTTGTTAAACTTTGAAGATTGAATAGCTAGACTCCCTCCCCATATTTGGGGAAATTACAGTTCTCAGGGGCCCTGTAATAGGCCATGTTTGTTTTCTATTCTTTGGAAGATAAGTGATAGTTAAGTGCAATAATTGTGTTTTCTGGATATGGAAAGATGCACTTAGTGTGCCTTGCTGGGGTAGTCCTTTGGTAAGGCATTTTACAAGGATCAGAATAGTAAATCCAGGGAGGAAGCTTTTACACTGCAGTCCTCAGCTCTGATACCGGTCGCAAGCTCGCACTGTCAATCACAGCCTTGACTGCTCTTCCCATGCTTGCACTGATGTGCTAGGTGGACCTTGGGTAAATCCCCTGTATTTCTACCTATCCCTTCTCCTCTATGTCTGGAATTCATGCAAGAGGGGTTATGCTAAGTGGCTGAGCTGGTGTTCTCCTGACTTCGTGGATGTCATTCTCTGGTGGTTCTTCCAGGAGTTCCGTCTTTGGCTAAGGAAGAAGCGGAGAAGCAGTAGTTCAGGATTTAGTCTTGGGTTTTCCTTTACTCTCTACCGTATGCTTGATGAGTGTTTCTAACAGTTGTATTTCAATTATTTTAATAGAGCTGCTGTAATAGTAAATCATGCCAGGGAATTCAACATCCCTGCCTCCATATATTGTAAAGGAGTTGTTCCCTTCTGTGATGGAAAGAAGTTAAAAGTTGCTGCAACAGCTTTTGTATGTCTGCTCCCACCAATGATCTCGGCTTAGACAAAGATGAAACTACGAAAGTATTCCTTTTGTTATTAATTTTCTGCCTTCTGGTTTGTCTACCAAGTGCCTTCAGAAAGTGTTTATCCCAGAATATGGCCTGGTCAAGTTGCAACCAAATTGTTTTTGTGTGCAGCAAAAGGGACTCAATGTCTCACCAGTACTCACCTGTGTGCTCTCTTTATCTAATACAGAATTTGTAACGTCAGACCTACCCTGCTTTTCCTTGTTTGCCTAAAAATCTGTAATCTCACTTAAGATGCTACAGGGATTAGAGGAAACCTATGGGCTTGCCTGAAGGTTTTTACTCCTACAAATCTCTGACTTCCCTTTGCTGCCACCTTCACATTAGGGGAGAAGAAGGCAATTCTCTTCTGCGTTGCAAAGGGCTGCACTCCAGTTCTAGCACTGGGACCTTCCTTACATTGTTCATTATGCTCACTGCTCTGAGCTTCTGGGAACAACTCTATAGCTTCAGTTGCTTCACCTCCTTTGTGTCTGAAGGGCTGAGACAGGTACTTTCTGCCATGGTTTGTGGTATCTTTGATCCAGCTCAGTTTTTACCCATTGTTGTAGAAGGATGCCCACAAATTGACATGAATTGAGGATCTTCAGTCCTGGATCTAGACCTAATGGATCAAACTCAGACCCAGCGTACAGATCTCGTTCTTAGGCTTGCTTTAATTGACCCAGCTATATGTACTGCAGTTAGAAAGGAAGTTTGCTCATGATACAAGATAAGTGTATGACAGCACAGCAGAAAGAATCATGTTCTCATTGGTGAAGCTCATAGAGAAGTTACTAGGTCCCTACCCTGTGGATGAAAAGGCTTTCTTCACATCAAGGAGTGAATTAGCCTTTTTATGGTGTTCATCCAATGCCAAGTTAACTATAATATGCACAGATTGTGAGATATGATTGGTTCATTTTTCTTCCATGACTCTTAAGGGATCCTGCTATCGGTTACTTCAGATATAACATTCCACTGTAGCTGTCTGCTGTGTGTGGAATGAATCCCACTCCACAGTCAGGGGCAAGGGGGGATATGCTAAAGTCAGCTCTGGGATGCTTGGTTATATTTCTGTGGCAAATCAGCTTTTGTTTTACATTTGGATTAGTCACTTCTAGAAGGAGAAAGCAACTCTGAGGAAAGATGAACACGTTTTGAAATACTGTCTCTATCAGAGACAAAGCTGAATGGGATTTGAAAATGCAAATACATTAAATTCACAAGCAACCGGATGGGGAGGGGGCTAAGAAAATCCGAAGTTCAGTCATTCTAGCAGGGAACTTAAGACAGCCAAGTAGAAGCAACCTTAGTAGGTTGAAGGTGGAGACTGGGACCTGTGGCAGTAGGAGAGTCACCGAAACAAAAGGTGTTCAGCTCCCTGCTCCCTTCATGTAGCCAAGCATGGCCAGGGCTCAAGCAAGGACTGGACAGGGGGAACTTTCATCCTTGCAGGGGATTCCTCTGGGCCAGCAAAGACAGGAGGTGGCAGAGATATTGTTAACAAGAAACTTGCTCTGTTTCTATTTGGAATATAACTTTGTGGATGATATGGTCGTTCACTGGTATCAGAGTACTTAAAAGCACAGACTTGGAGAAAAAACTTGAAACTGAATGGATGTTATAAAATAAGTTTGGTTTTCTTTGGTAAACCAAATAAGAGTTATCATGGCCAAAACTGCAAACAACAATGATACCCCAGATGGAAGTGCTGAAAACAGCTCAGAGTAAACTCGTTTTCATCAGTTTTATGAGGTTTTCTCTCTGGACACCTGACAATTCAGGAGAAGGAGCAAAAAGGTGGGCAATTAGAGATATAATTTAATGTGTAAAGGCTTGGTTTTTGTTTGAAAAATGACTGCTACTGCTGAACCCATGGCAGTTCTTAATCAATGGAAACCACTTTCGCTGATGGTATGTCAATCTCTCTTCCCAAGAGCTGCAGAAAAGCACCTGCTCTTTCCTAAACCAAGCCGGCTCTGTCCGCACACCGCCACTGAGCCACAGTTCAGTGGCATCTCAAGACAGGTGACACGTCTTCTTTCAGCATTATGAAAAGACCAAGCAAAACCGACGAATTTGAAGTTTGTTGGGTGTAGAAGAGCTGGGCCTGTGCTGTAATGCATCCACTGAATTTAAGGGGCTGCCCTGCAGGCTTGGCTCGCAAGCTAAGGGCTGGCGGGGGAATAAGCGGTGCTGCTCGCCGGGAAGGAAGGCGGACCGGGAGCTCAATCCCTGCCGTTTCCTGCCATCTAGTGGTCTATCAAAGCAGTAATCTTCAACCCAGCATCTTCCCGCGTTGAAAACACGATCGGAAGAGAGGGAGGACCAAGAGAGGCGGTGAGCGCTCTGCCCCTGCACAGCCAAGAGAGCGTAGCGCTCCTTCATCCTCCATCCGCTCTCCTCTGCCTTTTCTGCTTTCTTCTCTTCAGATGGTCGGGTGGCGGAGGATGTGGGTCATCCGTAAGCTTGTCTAGGCTGGAAAAACCTTCAAAGTTTTACCTTCGGTGCTTGCTGAAGAGCTAGGCTGAGGTTTTGCCAGTGCTGAAGTGCAGGATGGTGGTATCACAGTCCCCGGTGTCACTGAGCTGATTGGTAGAGCATCCTCCAAGTTTGGACACCCTGATGTGATCAGCCTGGCCACCGGTGTTCTCCCAGGATCGCCCACATTCCCGCACAGCAACAGAAAGGTAAAATACTGGCAAACACTGGGAAAATATCACCTGGTGTGGCCAAACCCCCCCTGTGGCCTTTCTTGATGCATTCCCTCAGCAGCATCCACTCATACTGTCAGACTTTACCCTTACTTAACTATTTGGAAAAAAGTATTAGATTAGGATGGTGAACTCAGAAGCTGGTGTCCTTTATAAGAGGAAGTGCAGGGTCCTACACCTGGGTTGGAGCAATCCCAGGCAGAGCTACAGGTTGGGCAGAGAAGAGATTTGGAGCAGCTCTGCGGAAAAGGACTTGGGGGTGTTGGTGGGTGAGTGTCCTGTTTTAAGGTGCTGTAACTCACCCAGTCAGCCACGCAGTTCACTCACTCACTTCTCTCTCTTTCTTCCCCCCCGCACCCGGGGGAATGGGGAGGAGAATCAGAAGAATGCAACTCCCACAGGTTGAGATAAGAACAATTCAGTAACTCGGGTGTAGCACAAACCACTGGTGCTGCCACCAATAATAATAATGGCAAGAGAAATACAAGGGAAGAGAATACAATTGCTCACCACCTACATCCATCCCGGCCAAGCAGTGCACCCCCCAACTCTTCCGGATCTCTCCCCTGCATTTTACATCCTGATGTGCTGAAGTATGGAATACCTCTTTGGTCAGTTTGGGTCAGGTGCCCTCCTCTGCTTCCTCCTGGCTTCCCCTCCTCCCTGGCAGAGCATGAGGCTCAGAAAGTCCTTGGCCAGAACAAACATAACTGAGCAGCAACTGAAACCATCGGTGTTATCAGCGCTGTTCCCAGGACGAAAGTCAAAACCACAGCGCTGCACCAGCTGCTAAGAAGGAGAAAAGTGACTGCTACTGCTGAACCCATGACAATGAGAAACTTAACTGTGCTCTCGCAGCCCAGAAAGCCAGCCGTATCCTGGGCTGCATCAAAAGGAGTGTGACCAGCAGGTCGAGGGAGGTGATCCTGCCCCTCTGCTCTGCTCTGTGAGACCTCACTTGGAGTATTGTGTGCAGTTCTGATGTCCTCAATGTAAAAAGGAAATGGAACAGTTGGAACAAGTCCAGAGGAGGGCCACAAGGATGATCATGGGACTGGAGCACCTTCCATATAAAGATAGGATGAGGAAGTTGGGGCAGTTCAGCCTGGAGAAGGCTGCATGGAGACCTCAGAGCCCAAGGAGGCTCCAAACAGGAGATTACTTTATCTTTTTGTACTTAAATCCTTTCCCATCACCAACCCTAGGAAAATCAGAGTGTATCTGACAGCAGTGGAGTGGGTGACAGGCAATTTCTCTGCCTGTGTTGGGACGCTGCAGGGCTGGATGGTCCCTGAGGCCACAGGGCAGGGTCTGGCAGCCACGCACGTCTCACCCCCCATTTAGAAGCAGGGCAGCCCCAGCCCTGGGCATCTGGAACCTTCCTAGGGACAGGATTAGAGCATCAGCTCTCAAGAGGGGTCTGCTACCTGGCTGCTCAAGCTGCAGGTGATTGATGCATCCTCCAGGACACAGCGCGTCACTGTGGGCAGAATGAGGGCTTCCTTGGCTGTGGTCCCAGCAGCAGGTAGTCTCAATGGGTTAGATGTTATCTTCCTTATCCTCTTTTTGCAGACAGGTGCTCTTCCTGCTGACAGTGGTTGTGTTGGACCAAGGGGACAAGATTCATTTCCCTCTCACTTACCAAGTGGCAGTGCAGCCTTCCAAGCATTCGTGTCCCTCTCCAAACTGCTTCTGCAATGAGGGTGCTCACCCTGTATGGCTGGGTTCATGTTTCCAGATAGCTTTTACAGATGATAGCTAAATTTTCAGAGGATCTGAGCTAACTTCTCTTTCTGATCTGTTTTCAGACAGACTCCATGTAAATTCCATGTCACTTTCCATGTGAATGAGATATCAATCCTGTGACTTGATCACCGTTGGTCGGCGTGGTGTTTGCAAGGACTTCTTGTGGTCCCCAGCCACAGAGCAACAAATTTGCGTGTCATCTCTGAAGGAGAAGGAAGGAATAAGTTATGTTGATAGCTCCTCTTTCCACAGCCCTTGCAGTAGGGGCTTTCAGGTGTGTCCAGGCTCAGGATTATCACAACTTCTGGCAAAATAAATGCATATAATGTATAAATTCATTTTTAGCTGTATAAAGAGTTTTCACTGTCCATGCTTCCTTTGGAATGATGGCCTTAAGATTGTTCTTATTGTATTAGGGAGAAAGCTTATTGCACAATACCTCTCTGTTTTCTGGAATGACAGTGGTGCTTCCAGACCTTCACAATCTTTCATCTGGTACAGGACAGAGTGTGATTTTCTTCTCCTTGTAAAGCAACTAAGGAATGGTTTGAGAACTGTATTTGCTGGTCCAAAGAAATAGGTTCTTAGAAGTTGACAACTCTGATTTCTTTTTAGACATTGTGCTTCAGTAAAGATGTCAACCAGTTTGAGAGAGCAGAGAGAACAGCAGCTTAGACCTAGGTGGCTTTCTAGGTGGGTAAGTCCTTTTTGGTAACTATGTGGAAGCATTCTGAACTGTAAGGAAGACAGGTACTGTCCTACATCAGCCTTTCTGATGAGGTGAGGTGGGTCAGAGTGGCAAGGACCACATACCCCCTGCACTGCATCCTGTGTGTGGCTTGTGAGGATTCTTCACTTTGTACTTTTAATAGTAAATGTCTTGGATAGTCATCTATATTTTGGAACCCCTTTCTTAAAAAGGCTTGGGCAAATGTGGCTCCCATCACTGCTGACACTTCATTTCTTCCTTTCCCTCCTTTCTGCTTGCTATCACAAGGGATGTCAGCTTATTGGATGCGAAGTTGGTTAAAAATCTGCTCAGAGTTTTGCTGTATGTAAAACACTTGCTTAAGTGTAAGCTTAGGTATCATAGTTATTGGATTTGTCTTAAGGTAATGACAAGCTTTAGAAAGAAGGGGAGGGATGAAGTGATTTAAAGCTAATTGCAAAGGAAGTAAGGTAAGGAGGTCTCATCTACTGCAGTTAATAGTGAATGTCAGCTATTCTGTACACTGAAGAACAGATAAAAAAGCACTTGAGGCAAACCAGTATACATCCCTCCACACGCACGCACACAGAACCTCTTAAGCTCCTACAGAACTACTGAATTACAGTCTGTTTAATTCTGCGTACACTGCTGTAAGCTGCTGTTGGTTAGGAGAAAAGAGTTGCTTATTTTCCTCAAGGACACAATAGTTCTCACTGAATAGAAACATCAGATAGGAGGGAAAAGTAGTAGTATCCACTGAAAAACAGTAGAAACTTCCTAATCAATGTGTAGTCTTATTTTAGTGTGGTTGTGGACCACATGTGAGAGTACAGGTCATTTCACCGCTCTGAAGTAATCCTCTGCTTCTACTTCCGCTTCCTGTGCATTGCTAAACAGGAGAAGATACAAAGAGAGATAAGTACTTAGAGGTTTTTAAATTTGGACTGAGATAGTTATTCAGCAATTCCTTATAGTTTCTATTTTATACTTAATTTTCTAGTTTGTAGAACTGTATTAAGTGTACCTAACAGTTAACATTTAGCTTCAGGACAGCACTGGCCTTGAGGCTGCTCAATGCCAAAGCTAAGTTGCAGTATCTCTCTGTGTCCTATCCAGAGCCTGCACCTTGTATGTTACTTGAGCTGTCCTGTCTGCTTTCACGAATGAAAGATGTGGCCTCTACCACCAGAACACCCACTATTCCAAACCCCTTGTAGAAAAAGTGGAGGGACAGAGAGAGGAAAGAAATCAACCAAACGCCACAAACAAATGCGAGCCCCTTACCTGATGTAAGCAGAACTACACAGATTGTCAATCCTCCAGCCCCTGTTGCCCATCCTATGTAAATGATAAATGTCAAACCTGATTATAGGTGTGTCCTAAAAGCAGTTATGCATACTTTATCCTGCTGCTTCTTGGATATGGGTTAAACTGCATCACTCAGTTAGAAAAGTAAGATGTCATTGCAAGAATTTAGCATGGCCCAATTGCTAGACTTTAAATATGTACTTCACCATTGCTTCCACACAAATCCTGACTGATACCTTGATTCTGAGAGTTCACATATGCTGTTTCACAGAAGCATTGTCCACACCAGAAAACTTTATAAAAGGATGTTTATTTCCATGCTGTTTTTCCATTTGATGTAAGGGCATCAAAGAGCAAAATGGTCTTAATGTGCTGTGACTCAAAAATGGCTGAAAATAAGAAAGTAAGCTCATGAGTAAAGAGATTACGCTAGGTTATCAGTAGTCATTTCCATAGATGACATCTCCATCTTGCTTGACATCTAAATCATGAGATGTCAAGGGAGTTAAGAATTCAGGATAAGGAAAGTGTAAACCATCAAATCTACACTTGGTAATTTTGATGGACTGATGCTATTTGCTCACTTTCCTTTAAGTCCCGAAGGAAGAAAGAGATCCAATTGTGACTCTTTTGCAGATAGTTTGGAAAAACCTTATTCTTCCCCATTGCAGCTCTTCCTGAAAAGATGTGAAGAACTAGGCAGCTGCGATATCCTCTGCCTACCAGTTGTTTACTGCAACGTAAAAATGCGTAACCGTTATTTCACTTGGTGTTCACTTGCCACACAAGGCATAATTAGGGAATTTCTTTCACCATAAAGGAAGTCACATACTTGACAGGAAACAGGGGTTCTGGTTAACCAGTCTTGAATAACCGGACTTAGGTGTGATTGTGCAGATACATCAATGAACTGCTTCAACATACAGTTTAACATTACCTTTAGTTAAGGCAGCACACAGATTATTTTTTCCTGTCACCATCCATTTCTGCAATCTTACTTTATCATTTGATGTGAACTACACAGGTTCTTCATCCACTTTATTGGCAAAATAAGAGATCATGAATAAATTCTATGAAAAAGCAATTCCTTTATTTTTTTTTAAGAACCATTTTTCCATTACCAAGTGAAAACTTTACAAAGTAAAGCATTTATCTTCCAATAATATTTTAATATAAAAACTTAAATCACTTACTCTGGGTTTACTGTTCTGACAGGAAGTCTTGTGGCACTGCAGGGTCCAGGCATTTTCAGCCTCATTCTAATGTCTACTCACAAGTTCATGACTTGTTTAAATAAAACCATTTCTGCGGCCACTTTCCATCCATGAAACATCCCTACTACCAAACCAAAAATAAAGCGTTTTCACTAGCCCAAAAGAGCCTAAACTTTTAATCGCATTATTACAATGAGAAGCTTTGTTAAAAAAAAACCCAAACAAACAAAAAAAAGAGATTTATTTAGGAAATTAGACACAATCTTAAAAATGTACAAAGACAACAAGCACTCAAATTACACAAAAGATTTAGCGGGGGAGTACAATGTGAACACAACAACAGTGATTCTTGCCTCTCTTCATATGTTAATATAAATAGGGATTATCCTTGCCAAACTTCCAGCTCTCCCCCCTTCCCCTCTCCTAAAAACCAGTTCATTATGCTGAAAAATATTGCAGGGAACATTCTGCTGTTCAGCTCAACAGAACTGCTAAAAGGGGCTCTGGCTAAAAATAGTTCTATCATGAGAATATCTCATACTTTGCAGAACCAAGTTTCTCTCTCAACTGAAAAACAGCTTTCCCTTTCATTATGTCAAATGTTTCACCTCCTTTAAGGATCTGCCCAATACAGGCTTCAAAATGCTTAAAATTATTTGAACTTGCTCATGTTTCTTCAAGAATATGCGAGCTGAAACTAACAACATGGTCCGTACATGTAAGTAGTCACAAAACAGAGAATGTGCCTGTTTGCATCGTACTCTTTGAAATTGATGTTGCAAGAAAAGCACTTTGGAGTAGTTTTAGCTGTCAGTTGGCTAAACTAATACAAGTGTGTGGTAAGAGAAGTAAACATTTCTTTTTTTTTATATTACATTTACAGCTTCATACATAAGACCACCTGGCAAAAAGTATCCTTTATAGCTTGTCCCTACATAAGCACGTAAAATGAGAAGCAGACATTGCTACCATTCTTCTTTTACTTCTGAGAATACTCTTTACAGGAAATGCATGGAAAAATAGATGGGAAAATAACACAGTGCTCATGCAGGAAATCAAAACCCCAAAACCTCTAATCTGTGGAGTTGGTTCAACAACCACAGCCTCTGTTCTAGGATTTTGCTATTAAGTTTAGATACACCAGCAAATTTCCCCTCTAAATCTTCCCTAAGATCAGTAGTAGTTAAACCAAGGTTATGCTTCATCCAACTATAGCCACACTGGATCTAAACTTCAGCATTTGCAGGCCTCTATTCCAAGACTGAGTGGAACTATTTTTACTTCTAAAGGAAGTAAGTGTAACTGTCTTGTTGATGACCTGGGTTATGTCCACTAATATAAATTAACTCATTCTCACTAGATTACCAGGAAGTCTTTTGGAAAATGCTGTGACTTTAACAAATAACATAGGATTAAGACACCAGCATCGTACGAACTGCTGAGCATTGGAATTAAATCAGTTCCATTCAAAATCCTCCTGACCAATTTTTGCTTCCAAACTGCTATCGGTTGGTAGCCTATGGCTACACTGGAAAGGTTCTTCATCAGGCTCCCACCTTCTGCAGTAATTCTGCATTGGAAAAGTGGTCCTAGGGTAATTACTGACAAGAATTACAGAACTGTATTCTTCCTCTAAATTGAAGCTCTGTACGCAGACTGATACGAGTAAAATTCTGAGAAACAAAGTGCTCTAATATTGCTCTGACTTACTGAAAATGGATGGGTTTCTTTTTTTCCCCAAAAGCTGCTGATGTTGCTAACTTCTGGTTTTATGTAAAACTATGCAAGTGAAAGGAACTTGGTTTTGGTTTGGGTTTCTTTCAGTTGTGTAAGAGCTTATTTAATGTTACCATTAAACTTTCCAAAATGTCTCTCAGTTTGCCAGTCCAAAGGAAAAAAATACAACATTGAATCAAATGTAAAATGGTTATGGGGTGCAGCCTCTGAAATCCCATGTAAGCAAGAACTGAGCTAACTAGTCCCTATTTATAACTTATAATCATACTATCTTCTCTTTTTTATTTATAACAGAAGCCTCTTTTCTCAATCCTGCGTTGTTTTCTGTTTGCTTCAGTTCTAAGATAGCATTCATACGGTAAGGAAAAAAAAATAAAGCAAGGCTGCTGTTTCACTGTAATGAAACAGCAGCTGTAAAAGAACACTTCCAATTATTGTCAGGACAGAAAAAGCTATTGGCTGAGTACCCTTAACTTGGCTTAAGCAGATCTATAAAACAGTTGCAGCCCAAGGCAGTTCCTGATGTTAAGCTAAACCCAAGCTCGTGCAAGAGCAGATAGTATTTCGCAAGGTGTATTTTGGTGTCTAGGTTTAGAGGGGAAAAATATTAGTACCATTATTTATGCAGTGAGAGGACAAGGGGTAACGGGTTCAAACTTAAACAGGGGAAGTTTAGACTGGATGTGAGGAAGAAATTCTTTACTGTAAGGGTGGTGAGGCACTGGAATGGGTTGCCCAGGGAAGTTGTGAATGCTCCATCCCTGGTGGTGTTCAAGGCTGGGTTGGACAGAGCCTTGGGTGCTGTGGTTTAATGGGAGATGTCTCTGCCCATGTCAGGGAGGTTGGAACTGGATGACCTTAAGGTCCTTTCCAACCCTGGCTATTCTATGATTCTATGTCTGAAGTTCTAAACCATCAACCAGTATAACTGACAGGATTGTTATACCTACATGGAATCCTGCTATCATCAACAGGGAGCAAAGGTGCAGGAGGGTACTTGGCACCCATGCACCAGAATATGTGGGTAAGCAGCCTTCTGCCTTTTAGTTCTGTCTTTATTCAAACAGGTCTAATAGCAGAAGGCTGAAAGACATGATCATAATGCAACCCAAGTGCATTTCTGTAGAAGCTAACTGCACAGAACCTAGTTGGTACTTAGTATATAAATCTCTCTCAATACAGAAGAGACGGCTCTAGAAATAGCTAGAGGAATAGCTATAGAAACAAAATAAGCAGCATATTTTGTTTCTTTTTAGCAATTACTTAGTATTGCCGTAAATATCTGGAATAAAGTAAATGCTGAGAAACAAATGCTGTGAAACTCTGCTGGGGAAAGGAAGCTGGAAAGAACAACTGGCTCCATCTGAGGGAGTTACAGCATAATCACACTATTGTATCCACTGAGCAGAGGAGCTCTGTGTTACTACAAGATGCTTGGTGCCTCTCCGAACCTAGAGCACCTCAAGAAAAATTAAAGCAGGCAGAAGGTGGTCAAACTCCAGCGCTTGCACAAAGCTCCCCAATTCCATTAAAAAACTTTATAGAGCACTTATATTGAGCGAATTATTTGGCATAATCATTTGGAATAGCTCAGTAATAGTTTACCAGTTTTCAGAGAGGGTAACATATTGAAATCTTCAATTTCCCATTTTACTTTTTGCTAGTCCTTGTTAGCCTTTGTTGCCCTTTATAGATATGGTCTTGGCACAGAGTAAGAAATACAGCCCAGGTCCGTAATTCCAGTACAGCTGCAAAGCATACACTCTTTCCTCTTTGTGCTTACAGGTATTGAATAGCCTCTCCAGTAAGGATTTTGAAAACTATTTTAATTGCTTTACCTCCTTTGCCCAAAAGGCTGAGAACAAAGCCAGAGATGGAGAAGACCTTCAGGGAAAGCTGAAGGAGCCTCTTTTCCTATGCTCTGTAAGAAACTTTCTCAACTCCATAATTTAGTGCCTCCACCACCCCCAATTTATACCTAGTATCCTCTGTCCTGCTAGTAAGAAAAAGGCATTAATGCTCTCTATTAAGATTTTCACCCAGTGTAAACTTCACTTGCCAGCAGCTGCACTGCAAGCCACACTCAGTTACTGGTTTGTCAACCTGACTTTCAATGACTGGCGTTGAAATTGAAAGGGACATGTTAAACAGAGACAAGGAAACTGATTTTAGAAAAGGGAGACTGCTAAGCAAGCAGAACTCCTAAATTCATTGCAACAGTGGAGTTCAGAGGTCAATACAAGAGACCTGCTATTGGAGCCAGATAATGAATACATCCACAATTGCACCAAATCTGACGAAAGAGTATTCTAGAAGAAAAATGTTTCCCATTTTAGAACATAAACTGAACTTGAATAGGCATTTGCAATAATCCTCTTCCAATGTAGCAGTCGATTTAACTAACCATTGTACAGCTTCTTGCATTTCAAATGTGCAGTACTTCTTCTCCATCACTCATGGACAGGATACTGGAAAAAGCAATCCACTGACATGATTAAAAATCTCTATCGCATCACATTCCTTGTATATTTAGGTGCACAGTTTAGGTAAGTGAGGTCCTCCATCCAAGCGCTTTTTTCTTAGCGTCAGGTACAGCTGGACTGAACGTGGATAAAAGTGTATGCCAAGTTATGTTCCCTACGTTCATCATGAGTTCTACATCAATGTAGCTCTGAAGTTTACAGCAGGGTTACCAACCGGCTGTGGCATACCACTAAGTTCACAAATAGATTGTCATTTCTACATTAATACAAAATAGCTTGTAAAACCAATATGTAACACTGTTTATATGCATGGATATAAAAATAAACCACACCATCAATATGTAAAACTTCACAACAATGATGAAAACTGTTTTCTTCTCAGCGGTCTTCAGTATTGATGAGCTGGTTCTCATTGTCATACCCATCAGGCAGGTATGCTTTCCTTAGCTGATCTGACTTAGGTATTGAACTGCCATTCTTGACATAGCGGGACAGGAAGGCTCGCACAGATGGATGGTCAGCCTTCTCAAGTGGAATGTTAGCTTCCAGGCACATTTTCACAAAGTCCTGGATGACGCTGGTTTTCTCAGTCTGGGCAGTACTGTTGCACTGAAGGGAAGCAGTCAGAGTCCTTTGCTTCTTCCTGACGTTCTGCTCTTCAAACTCCGCCTTCCTCTTTGTGTGTGTTTTAGACTTGAGGTGGTCATTAATCGCAGACTTGCGAACATGATTCAGAACCACATTGCAGGAAGTACAGAAGAGCTTTCCTCCATCTTCATGCAGCTCACTGCCAAACTCAGTTACGCGATCCTGAGGAGTCACATACAAAGCTGTCTTCGAGCGGTTACGTGACGGAGCGGACTTCACTCCGAACCGTTCCATTGTGCCTGCAATGAACTTTACCTGAAAGCTGGAAAAAAAAATTGATGTTAAAATGTGCTAATGATTTCACCCAAATAATTCTGGATGCAGTCTATTCAATACTTATTGACAGCTGAAATATAATTACACGCAAGATAAATATATTAAAGTACTATTGAAAGGTTCTTCATCTTGAAGTCCAAAGAACATAGGAGATGGATGTTCATCATGGGTCAGTTTGTGTGACTACAAAGCTCAGCAGAACTCTCAGAACTCCATCTGTTTATCACTGAAAGTCAAACAGAAAGGTTTTTTCTTGTAGACTGTTTTTATCCTTTACTTCTTTTGGTGAAGGGTTCTTTCTTGGTATCTTCAATATATTTTACAGTTTCTTATGTTGAGTATTTTTCTGTTTACTTCCTGAAAATGTGTATTAATTCTGTTAGCAAAAACTTAGTTGTTGCAATATCTGGCAAGAAGGCCATTACTGTCACAAAATCCAGCGGAAAAAAAAAACCCAACCCAACCAAAAACCCCAAACTTGATCTTTTTCAGTGCTCATTTGGGAACACCCCTCACTTCTGCCCCAGCTCAAACCACAGCTATTAGACTGAACTGTAACTTAAAGTGAAAAGCAAATCGTCTTACCACAGCAACTAGAGACTGCTGAAACAGCCTGAAGTGAACAGAAAATGGCAAATTATTTTTCAATGCAAAATAAGAACCTCTATTTTCAAAGACGACAACTTCTCTGAGGAAGCTAACTGGTAACTAAGAGAGCCGGACACTTTTTAACACCAATCTAAATTACACTATGTTACCAAAGCAGGCAATAACTTGGCCGAGTGCACTAAAATCAAACCAGATTTATGTCTGTCTTTGTTGTAAATCTCAGCAGAGATAATTTAAGTCATTTCCAAAGTAAAGCTGAAATCAAGAAACAGCTGTGTTCAGGTTTGAATCCTGAGCTAGTCATTACATTAACTACCCACTTCCTTAACTACCCTGGATAGGTCATTGTATGAACACTTCCTTAACAAAAAAAGGGAAATATGTATTTCTTAAAAATATATATTCTGGAAATATTTTGAGGAAATATAATAGGAAATTTAAAAGGCCACAACTTCCAAACTAACTCTAAGTTGAGCCTGTCTACCTCTAAGGGCTGAATAAAATTTTCCTGGCTAGAATGCCTTTTGCTTGTCCTGGAAATAAAGGCCCAGAAAATTCAGTCTTCAAAATTGTCTTTTTTTCCTTACACCACTGCTAATCTAAAAGACAGAAAAAAGGAGTCAAAGATCTTGCTATTAGCTACTTTCCTAGTCTATTTTTGGTACTATCTGCTACTTTACAGAACGGCAAGTTTTGACTCATACTCCACAACACTACAAACTAAGACAACTGATCTTTCTTTCAGGATCGATGGAACTTTGTTCTTTCTGTTGCTATATACAATTTATGCCCATGAGTCTCCTAAGTGATTGCTTCCTGTAGCCAAGTAGAAAACGGCCCTTAACATCACATACACTTGTTGCTGAAGCTTCTGAAGCGTCAAAACGAATCCCCCACTAAGCTAGGTGGTCGCACTTATGCTATATCAGAATCCCTAAGGATCCTGTGAGCAGCACAACCGGCAAAACAAAGGAATTTTAGCGGGGTGGCTTTGGCCTCAAGTTTTGGAGTGGATTCTTTGACGCCTACTAAGGCCTGAACTGCTCTTGTGTTCCCAAGCGCGGAGCAGGCGTGCGGGCACACCAGCCGCGCAGGGCAGACACCGGACCTGCCCGCTGCAACGCACCGTAACGCCGAAGCGGTGGGCGCCCGGCGGGGCGGATGAGCGCGCCTTGACTAAAAAGCGCCACCGGAGAGAGAGCCGCGGGGGGCTCAAAGTGGTTGTTTCAGGTGAGGAGGAAAACAGCTCCGGACTTAGAACCGCTAACCGGGTTTCGCTGTTTCCCGGCCGGGGAAGCACCTTCG
>JANRGW010034460.1:42741-58252 GCA_024733675.1 Psilopsiagon aymara | reverse complement strand
CTGTCAGATTAAAGACATCTCCCCTTGTCCTGTCCCTACAGGTCCTTGTCCAAAGCCCCTCTCCAGATTTCTTGTCAGCCACTTTAGGCACTGGAGCTGCTCTAAGTTCTCCCTGGAACCTTCTCTTCTCCAGGCTGAACAAGCCCAGCTCTCTCAGCCTGTCTCCATAGCAGAGGTGTTCCAGACCTTAGAGCATCTTCGTGGCCTCCTCTGGGGTCCCTTCAACAGCTCCACAACCTTCTTATGCTGAGGTCCCAGAGCTGGACACAGGACTGCAGGAGGGATCTCACCAGAGCAGAGGGAACAAATCCCCTCCCTTGACCTACTGGTCATGCTGCTGGTGATGCAGCCCTGGACACAGTTGGTTTCTGAGCTAAAGCGCAGACTGCTGGGTCATGGTGAGCTTCTCACCAACTAACACCACCAGGGAAGTCCTTCTCCTGAAGGTTGCTCTGGAGAAGTCTCTACCCAGACTGTATTTGTGCTTGAGGTTGCCCTGACCCAAGTGCAGAATCTTGCACTTGGCCTTGTTGAACTTCATGAGGTTTGCACTGTCTCACCTTTCTAGCTTGACCAGGTCCCTCTGGATGGCATCCCATCCCTCCAGTGTGTTGATCACACAGCTCAGTGCCAACAGCAAACTTGCAGAAGGTGCACTCAATCCATCTGTCCCTATTACTGATAAAGATGTTAACAGTGCTAGTCCCAACAATGACCCCTGAGGAATGACACTTGTCACTGGTCTTCACTTGAATATCAAGCCATTGACCATAACTCTTTGAATTTTACCATCCAGCCAACTACTTATTCACCGAGTGGTCCATCCTCTTTGGGTAGTTTGCAGCAGACCCCCACTACAATGTCACTTATCCCTGCCTTCCCTTTAATCCTGACTCATAAGATCTCTTTCAGCTCTTCATCCATCCCCAGGCAGAGCTCCATGCACTCCAGCTCGTCACCGATTTAGGGAGTGACACCACTACGTCTTGTCTCCTCTGTCCTTTCTGAAGAGCCCGCATCCTTCCATTCCAACACTCCCCTCATAGGAGTCATCCCACCATCTCTCTGTGATGCCAATAAGATCACAGCCCTGCAAGTGTGGGCATGTCTGTGGGAGATTTCTTTATTGTGAGGGTGGTGAGGCACTGGAACAGGTTGCCCAGAGAAGTGGTAAATGCTCCATCCCTGGCAACATTCAAGGCCAGACTGGACAAAACTTTGGGCAACATGGTCCAGTGTGAGGCATCCCTGCCTAAGGCAGGGGGGTTGGAACTAAATGATCTTAAGTTCCTTTCCAACACTAACCATTCTATGATTCTCTGATATCTCCTGATGTGACAGGTCTTTCCTCTTCAGCCTGCAGAGTGGTGAAGCACCTCTGCAAGGGCATCTCAGGGTTCATGGGAAGTCTTTTCCTGCTACAGTTCCTTGCTATTGCAAGCCTCCATTCTTCTGCATTGTTGGCCCCCTTCCCTCTTGTGTGTGCTGCTGAGGGAGGTTTCGGCTGTTTGGACATGGGATGTGGATTCACAGCAGACTGCTATTGGAACCAACTACCTAACACCTTCTCAGCCTCCCTGATGCTATGCAGCCTTATCACTGCCTCCTGTAGCTCAGCCTGCTGCAGGAGATCCTCCACCTGGGCACACCTTTTGCAGGCAAGTCTGCTCTCTGTCCCTGCCCCAGCAGAAAGGTCTGGGCACTTCCTGCAGCCTGAGGTCTGCACTGCAGCCTCTCCCTTCACAGCTCTGTTTGAGTGGAGGCATTGGCCACCACTGGGTGGATGATGCAGACCCTCTTGCCAGAGACACTGTCTTTGCTCTCAGACAAGTGCTCACCATTCTGCCTTCAGGGTCAGGTAAGATGAGCACCCTTGACCTGTAGAGATGATCACAGAATGGTGCCCAGTTGCTGGGTTATGTGGACTTCAAGTATATCCTGGTCACTTGCACTGCCAAGGGCTACCCTGTGTGAGAATGGGGGCCAGGGTGGCACCATTACTCTTGGCCCTGCCTGCACCTAATCAACCACTCTCGTGCAAGCTGCAGGCTGCCAGCAGGTCTCAGCACTCACCTGCTAGGTGCTTCTTACTTCCCATCTTACAGAAGTACTTCTTTCTATAAAAGTACATCTTACCTCTCACTGTGTGCATGAATCATCAGTGGGTTTGGAGACAGGGCAATCCTGCTGTTACACATTGGCATAACACTTTGCTTAAGTGGGTTTGAGGCTTGTAGTGGCTACTAAAGCAAGAGTATATAAATAATGCAGAAAGAAAGCTCCCAAAACAGAATTTGGGTCCCTGCCCAGTTCTGAGCAAACCAAGGCATGTGCAGTTTGGTTCAGGCTGTTTCAGGTCTCTACTTAGATTTTATAACACCTAAAATGCAGGTGTCTGGCATGAATTCAGAGTACTTCAATTAAGCAGTCTGCAGATAATGCAGAGACTCAGGCTACCATCTACGCTGGCAAATAAAGCACCAGGTTCCACTTTCTGCCCCTGAGGTGCAAATAACATGGCACAGCTACACTCTCTTACTTCCCAAACATACTGGTTGCATCTGAAGAGCCAAGTGGGAATAGTTCCTCATCTGTCCAAATTTTCTAACCATGCCTGGTCATTGTCCAGGAGAGTTTCTGATGGACTGAAACTGTCCAACTATACCAGGAACCCTTATAACTTTTTAACAGTGTGGAGAATGACTTTCCAATGCAAGAGCCCATTCCACAACTCTGCTTGCCTCTTCAACAAAATAATACTAACTTAGCCCCAGGCACTTCTAAAGAGTGATTCATAGTTAGCTCATTTAAATTCTAGGCACAAACATAGGTCAATCCACTTGATTTGAAGCTTAAACCTGTGAATGAGGGGCTCCGACTACCAACGTCCAACCTAGATTCAGAATGCGATGTGGTCTCCCGAGGCCAAATGGTTAACTGAGAAAAGCTCAGCCTTTCAAAAATCAATGAAAATAAATATTTTGTAGAGCAGCTGTTGGGCTCTAGCAGAAGAAAGGCCTAGTGTGCCATTTCTACAAAATAAAAAGCAGAAACAATAAATAGAAGGTAGCATCTATTATAGTTGGACTCATTTAAAACAAAGGCAGGTAGCTGTAGCTAATTATTAAGGTTCAGAAGAAAGGTGAGAGAAATTGTCATTGAGGAACACTGACTCTAGACCTGTCCTAGGATGGGTTGAATTGTCCCCTGGAGGTAACCTACATGACAAGTTCAGGTTAAGACCATTAATTTCAAACAGCTTAAGTAATGTATGAGTGATCACCCTCTAAGTGCTTAAGTAATCAACCTGACATGCTTCTGTTCTCCAGCTCAAAACATACATTCCATCCGAGTTTACCCGGAAAAAAATGTTTCTGGGTATTTAGCATGTATTAGGAACCACAGATATGCAGACTGACTCTTGCTCAGTGCCTTGGGCCTATATGCAGTTTTGTGATGATTCCATTTGAAAGAATTGACTATTAGCAGATGGATAGTACTCCAAATGCACCTTTCCTACAGTCCTGGAAGAAGAGAAGACTGAGACTGCTATTACACTGTATGCTGGAACACACACTTATTTTTCCCTTAACTAAAATGTAGAATGAATCCTAGAATGGTTTGGGTTAAAAAGGACCTTAAAGATCACCTAGTTCCAATGCCTCTCCCATAGGGAGGGTCACCTATACATAAATATATAGGAAATTCATCTTGTGGGTAGACATTATATCATATTTATATGTAGCCTAGGTTCCTGCACCTTTCATTGCTAAAGGCAACTGGACTTGTCACTGTAAGTGTCCACACACTATCCATGACTTCTTCAGCAAAAGGGAAATTTGCAGCACATTGCGTAAAAGAAACCATCACAATAAAGCATTTTTTAGGGCTTGAGAGAATTTAGAATCACATGGAAGGTTTGCAGGAAGAGAGAGAGACAAGTTAAAGTCTTCTGGTGATAAATGAATCCCCTTTTGTTATACTGCTTTTCATACCAGGCCATAGGATGGATATGATGATGGACTTTTCTAAGAAGAAATACACTGGCCAGTATTATGTTTCAGATCACAGGCACAGAGGAACTGTGATCAATCAGTCAGATTCCTCTTCTATTTAATAAGTGTTACAAGCAAACATCACCTTCACTACAGGTACACAGTGGTGGGTATTGCTTGAATTTGAAAGACTAATCAGCTGCCTGACATTGTCACAAAAATACATCCTAAAGCCTTGTGATTAAAAGTGTTTAATAATAAACAGCAGAATGCATTCTATATTCTTAGTAAAATTATTATTTTTCCTCTTAAGGACTGGGTTTAAGGAGTCAGGCAAATTAGATCTCCACTAAGTCTAATAGTCTGCTACAACTGACTCATTAATTTACAGCTAGCTGTAGTAGTCATGAAAACCGTACACTTCAAAGAGCAGACCTAAGGCCAGAGAACTCCAAGAACTTGTGGACACTTGGTTTGAAGTATTTGAAGAAAGAGAAACTGAGGCCCAAGGAATATTTAACTCGACAAAAATCAGAGTCCTCATTTCCCCTGCTCCACCTCACCAGCTACCGTAAAATTGCTTCCATGTTAAGGAGTTTGCATTTGCAAGGTTAATATTTCCAGCCTTATCATCTCACTCCAGATCAGGTAACTAGGAAATTAAAAACTTTACCTCTCCAACTTTCTCTTTCTCCCTTTCCCGCTCCTTTCAGAGGCACATTTGGTATTTGTTTTTAATCCTGGCCGATTTTCAGTTCACAGAACCTGATGCAGAGAGTTACTTGATATTCTGAAGGCGTTATTTTAAGATGAAACAATGTAAATTCTGATTCGGATGGCAGATGGCTGGCAGTTCACTGTTTGGCAAACCAACTGGTATGGTATGTTAGAAAGTCGGAGCAGCAGGTAGTACAGCTCAATTTGAAACGACCACAGATGCTCGGAGAGGCGCGGGGGAAGGGCACAAGCTGGTCAGGAAATTAAGAACAGTAGTCAGAGCTCACAGGGAAAAAAAAAGAAAAAAATTAAAAAAATGAAAAATGACAGTAATTAGCTGAAAGTTTTCTTCTCCCAATCAGCACTTTCTGGATGCGAGCTATCAGAGATGAGAGCGAGCCCACTGTGATTCACATGAACGCATCACTCGGCTGTTGAGGGCTTGTTTCTAAGCTGTACCCAGACAGCTTTAAACAATTTTCACGACTCGCATCGCATATGAGGGATGTGAGTTTATACAAGCCTTGCACTGCTCCTTACAGAGGCATGAACACACATTGTCCAAACTGGCCTGGTGCTGCACATCCATGTTCATTCCCACCAGCTTCCTGCAGTAGGTGTCTGCCCCTCCATAGACATCGACATCCTGTTCTGCTATGAGAGGGGTGTGTTTGTCACCCACTATTGGTCTTTCCCAAATTGGTAACTAAGTGGGACGGATCACCCTTTGGAGAAGCCCCGCTTTCTGCACTCCCTCAGGCACCTGGTTCAGGAGCTGACACACGATGTCTCACTTTGCAGTGGCTAAAAGTAGCTGTGTTAGATCCTGCCTCAAAGGAAGCGAGCTCTAAAACAGAACCTCACTCAAACTGTGGACCAAAAGTAGACTCTTCCACAAGTTAGTTAATTTGGTGTGAGAGGCCAGCTGGCCATGCCCATGCTCTTCAGCACTCCAGAATTGGGTAGTGGCATCGAACTGCCTTTTGGGAACAGTCTCTGGCAAGTGCCAGCTCCCAGAATGTGCTTGGGAAGGGTCTGGAAAGTTCACAAGGGCCAAAACTGTGCCAGGACCACCCAAACAACAAGAACAGTGGCAGTCTGGTGCCTGGGCCTGTGCCCTGGCAATGTTTATCAGCACAGACATAGCTACATGCTGCACCCCAGTAAACCCCTCCAGACAATCCCAAATGTATATCCATAGTGTTGTGTCAGCAAGCATGAGAAGTGCATGCCTTTAAGCTCAATCTTCACATCAAAAAGCACTGAAGACCTCCAAGGAAGGATCCTGGTTCATCTGGTTGGAAGACCAGTTGAGTAGATTGGGGCTACACACCCTGCATAGAGCAGATAATCAAGCTCTAACACCTGCAGGGTCAGTCTGCTCTCTTGACTTAACCTCAGCCTTCCCACAATCAATAACACAAACTGCTTTTAAACACACTCTCTCCTGTGTTTTTAACACCCTACAGTACAGAAGAAGCATTATGGCAGAACTGTTCATTACAATGTACTACATGAATTAGCTGATCAAATGCTCCAAAACTCTGGATCCAGGTTCAAGCTTTTGTTTTTCCAGCCTTGATGCCTCCTCCAGGTATGTTTTTAACCATGATAATGCTGGCTGCTGTGTATCTCTGGGTGCTGATGAGCTCTGAGTGGTGTTGATTTAAGAAATTCCACTCTGAAACAAGTGTATTGAGGACATTACAATTAAGCAATCAACAGAATCAGGAAATGCCACAACTACAGTTGCACCTGCACAGTTCCCTCTGCCCCCATGCACAGTGCACATTGAAAAAACTTTCTTCAATGTTGCACAGATTTGATTCTGGTCTGACTCCCCTGAATTCAACAAAGTTATTCGTAGGATGGGAATATGGTTTACAAGGTGATTCTGCAGTTTTCTGCTCTCTCGCATGTCATAGAGCTTCCTGCAATACCGCTTTGTTTACAGGGGTGGGTAGCATTTCTTCATGGTGTACTTACTTTGTTTGACATCATCTTAATCAACTTTAAGTGATCTTTCTTTTCTCTAAGGTATGTATTTCAATATTTTAGCAATTTGTGTTGTACTAGACAGAGTTCTACAACCCCTTTATGCATGCAATTAATGGAAATGAAGCAGTTAAACACAAAAGCAATATACCTGTGAACACATGCAAACTGCAAACTGGCAGATGAGGCAATTGGGTACATAGTTAATTTATATGAAAAAATGCAGGAGAGCTGGATATTTCCTCAAATGTACCTCATTATTCTACAACATTGTACATGTAGAAGATGATAAAGGAATACTGTATTGTTTTGCTTATACCATGCTATACTTTTACCAAAAATTGTAGAAAATGTGTATACAGTGAACTGTCTTTCTTGGAAAACAGTGTGCAATTAGGAATCTAAAGATCACTATAAAGCAAGTGCAGGCAGAGGAAGCATTAGGAGTGCTTGTGAAATGTTAGCACTGCCACTACTCTAATGCCTAAAATGGCTCCTGAATGTTAAGATCTTTAATGCAAGTTCTTTATGTTATTTACTAAGGGAATGTCATAGGTGCTTGGCACCTCAAATTAGAGAGCCATAAAAAGTGAAGATTATTATTTAACAGCTGGAGAAAAGGAGTAATTCACACCCCCCAGCTTCAGGCATGGAAGATAGCTGACATCCTTCAACAGTGCGTAGAGACAGGAGGGAATTCTGAGTGCCCAAGTCCTGCTTGACTGCAGAGGAGCCCTTCCCTTTCCATTAACTGTAGCAGGAACAGAGGGAGACCACCTGGCTAAGTTAGCTATCAATATTTACCTCATTTTTACACTTCAAATGCATCCTTTTACTTGAGTTGGAGGCAAAGCAGGGGTTTATTGCAACCATACTGACCATTAATAAACACCACAAGCACTGCTACTCACCAATCATCTGCACCACCAAGAATCTGCGAATTACTCCTAAACATACATTGTTTCATGCTGGCTATAAAACAAACCATTTGAGCCATTTCCTAAGTGTTGCATTTCTTTTTAAAGGCCTTGTCTTACGTCTAATACTGTTAAATTATTTTTTTATGGGATCTGGAAACAAATATAAAATTATTGCTTAAACATTGTGAATGACACAAAGTTTGACATCATAGTAAGTATTAAGGAGAGTAAGGTAGTATAAAATCGGCTTGGATTCCTCAATCAGCAGACCCATATTTTAATATAGACATATGCCTCTGTTCAGCTAGGAAGAAGGAAAGCAGGAACAGAGAGAACAAAGGATTACATAATGGAAAATAGCATCTGAAAGTAATTTAGGGGTCACAGTAGCCAAACAGCTTAGCACTAGCTCCCATTAGGATGCCGTGATGAAAAGCACTAATGCAATCCATGGACATGTGCACAGCAGAGCACGAGTAGTAAAGAGTGACTTGATTTTCATTTACAGCAGCATTGAGACTAATGCTGGCATATTAAATCCATTCTTGCCAACTGCATTTTTAAAGGATGTTGAAAAATTGGGAATGGTGTAAGAAGGATCTACAGTAGCAATTTCAGGACTGGAGCGCATGTGTCTGGTGTGCACATGACTGGCTTCAAATTCTGTGTGTCCAGGAAACACAAACTTTTATTATGTGCAAATCACTGTGTGGTAATCTAAGAGGTATGGCAGCCTGTGGATTTTCCTCAAGATCTTGTTGATATGAATATTACAGGAAACACAAAACTATGGATTTCCTAAGAATGTGGTATGTTACTTGGGAAGATAATTACAGTAGCTTTCATGAGATCTGAAAAAAAGTTTCATGTAACAGCCACCAGTGATTTTTAGTGACTAGGTTGCGCCAAATAACCTTGAACCTCAAAACCATCACTGTCTGAAGTAAGAGAGCAACTCTGCAAAAACATCTGCACCAGTGGCCTGATTGTCCCTTCACCCACCTCCAACATAGGAAAGCTGTTTTGGTTTTGTAATCTTTTGAGGATTTTTATGACTTTGAGCGTATTGAAGCAAATGGAAACACACATGACACAAACCTTTCAACAGGCAGAGCCTACAAATTGGATTTTAGAATGCAATGATTTTTTAAGCCATCAGCCTAATTGCAGCAACTACTACTGACTTAGAATGAAAGACTTTATTAGCTTTACTCCATTATTTCATTTTCATTTTCCACTGGTTATTAAAACCTAAACCCTTCATTTATTCAGCCCCAGTGAAACTGTACAAGGAATGCACAACTGATTGGTTTTTGTTTTTTTTTTTTTTTTGCTTCTTTAATAATAGCAAATATATTGACCATACAGATATCTCACTCATAACTAAGTTTTTATGAGCCCACCTAACAGTATCACATGCCTTCTGAGATAATTTTAGCTAACAAAGTCACAAACCTTTCTAATCATTCTCTTCATTGGCAATGAGCAAATTCTGCAACTAAAATTTATCTGAAAAAAAATCACGGCACAGGTCAGCAACATCTTTAAATCTCCAGGACAGTGGCATTTTCAAGCCAGCAAGAATTCCCAGAATCGCTGAGTTCTGCCCTACGAGGGCAGCCCTGAGCAGCTGTGATACATGAGCTCTTTATAAAATGTATCAACTAACACATACACTTGCTAAGTTAAAGGCCAAATAACATGGAGGCCTGCTGTTTGCCCGTATTTAACCATTTTCAGCCAATGTTTCTCGTCTGACCATCTTCGTTCAGTAGACCTGAAACAGATAATTGTCTTTTGTATTTGTAGGTGTATAATATCTTCATGGAAAACACAGCAATTTGGTTTCTTTTTAAGAAACATTTTAAAGAAGCATTAAGAAACATTGTTTTTAAGACAAATTTAATTTCTTTCAAACTTATTCTGTCACAATTCAACAGCTGAAACAGTGACACCCAGAAGCACGAATCTCAACTTTGTAAAAGTTATAGGTAACTTCTCCGTTGGCAATGATTAGAACTACTGACTTAGATACTAAATAGTATTTTGTTCCCATATGCCTCAGAGGGAAAACTTCCACTGGCAGGCAGAGAGTTTGCCCAGGGTACTATTCTGTTGCCTGAAGACAGGCATCTAATGCTATTTCAGACACCCTACAGCACCCAAAACATCAACAGAGGACAGATAAAGGACACAGTATCTAGAAAAGACATCCCTTCTGGAACAGTAATATGGGTAATTTGGGAAATTTGTTTTCAGCTATAATAAATTTTCCTCTGGAGAAAGGAAAAGTGATTGATCTGTGCACACAGGGGAACTGATGAAATTTATAAGATGAAGAAACCCCAAACACTGTTGGATTTGGTGAATGAGGATATGATCTGTCCCAGAGCTTGATATTTCATCAATATTCAACCATCTAAACTTTAAAGCAACAGTTAATGAAGCAAATGAAAAACTTAATGTTATGTGTACAAAGATGATTAGAATCAAATTATGCTCATGAAAAGAAACTGCCTCTGAAATGAATGTCTAAAATGTCCCAAGGATACCGGGGAGGGTTTGGAATGTTGTCATCTACTGCACTGACATATGCTTTGCATTTGTAGACTGAATTCCCTTACACCCTTGCATGACAGATCAGAGAATAACTTTCTAGAAAACTAGGAGTGACATCCAGCATCAGGCTCAGACATCGGTATTTGGGTATCTACATCAACTCAATTCTTTAACAGTCATTGACACGCAATGCCATTTGCAGTGCCCTAGAGCATCCTAACCAGTTACATAGGGCTGTCAGGTAAGATTTACAACCTACAGTTCACCTGCACATATCTGGACAGACTGCTTCACTGCCAGGACAATCCCAATGACACTAGATCATTTAATCTATGGCAGATCACTTGGTCCTGGGGAAGAATTGAGTTTGAGAAAGACACACCCTCATATAAATGTCTACCTACATGGGTCTACATGCATACTAGGTGCCTAAACTTCCTGTATAGTTAAAGGGGACCCAATCATAGGACACAAAGGGAATTCTGCTCTCCTTGAGCAGACATCTGGTCACCTGCACAGCTCTCTATATTCCACCTGCTCTATTGACTAGTGCACAGGTAGTTCCTACCCGCAGACACTTACTTGCAGGAGCTGCATGTCCCCATAGATGTTCTTTCCTAGCATGCCAGCTAGGAATATAAACATTTCAGATCTGATGTATAATCAGATTTTAGAAATCTGGATGGAATAAACCACCAGGATATTACACCAAAAGGAAAACAGAGGTAGTCTGAATATGAGCACATACCAAAGGAAGCCTGAGGTGACAAAACCACTCAGGTCAAGGATTTTGGAGGACCCTAGACAGAAGAAGTGAAAAAAATGTATACCAAAGAAGTGGTGCTTTTTTCAGTTTGCTCTGTTAGATCTAGTCCTCTCTGGTAGCACGTTCCCACTGATACCTTCCTGTAGCAGCTGGAGAAAACTCAATATATACCCAATATTCTGCTAAATAGTTTCAGTCTTTTCTGGATCAGCATTCTCATGTCCCACCAGAAATACTTTCACAGAATCATAGAATTATACAATCATTTATGTTGGAAAACACCTTTGAGATCAGAGAGTCCAACAGTTAACCCAGCACTGCCACATCCACCACTAAACCTGTCCCTAAGTACCACATATACACATCTTTTAAATACTCCCAGGGATGGTAACTCCACCATTTCCCTGGGCAGCCTGTTCCTTTTGGGGAAGAAATTTTTCCTAATATCCAATCTAAAGCTCTCCTGGGGCAACTTGAGGCTATCATCTCCTGTTGTCCTACCACTTGCTAATTGGGAGAAGAAACTGACCCACCTCACTTTAACCTTCTTTCAGGTAGAGAGTGATAAGGCCTCCCCTGAGCCTTCTCTTCTCCAGACTGAACACCCTCAGTTCCTTCAGCCGTTCCTCATCACGCTTGTGCTCCAGACCCTTTGTCAGCTTTGTTGCCCTTCTCTGCACCCCGCTCCAATGTCTCTCTTGTAGTGGGGGGCCCAGAACTGAACACAGGATTAGAAGTGAGGCCTCAGTAGTGCCAAGTACAGGAGGATAATCACTGCCCTAGTCTTCCTGTCCATGCTATTTCTGATACTTTAATCTGTCTTGTAACTTTTGGGTAAGCAGGTATTTCCTCTGAGTATATGAGTCTGCTGAATCTTCAATGCAGAGTCCATGTGAATTTCCTTAAGTTTGCTGAGAACCACTGCAGTAGACCTGTAACAATGTGTTGGGCTCCTCTATGGGAAATCAGTGCCGCAAAAGGATTCTATGAGGAGCTCCTGAAATTAGAAGTTTGTGCTTCAGAGCCTGTGCAAATATAATTTATTTACAATTGGTATCTTCACTCTTGCAGTCCTGCACTGTTCAGAAGCTCTGAATGATGGAAGAGTGAAATTGTCTCCACCACATATTCCCATAATCAGCTACCTTGGAATCAGTTATCTGATTTCCGTGCATTAGAAAATCTAAGGTTATAGAAGTGTCCATCAAAAGACTCACATGTGGAAGAGAAATTGGAGAAGGAATGCTTTATTAAGTAAATTCTGATCATCTGCAAAAAAAAAAAAAAAATCAAGTGATATGATATTGTTTGCAACAAAAGTTTGAACTTTGAAGACATGAGATACACCCTGCAATTCTATATTGTAAATATTGCATTGCATTTTTTATCAGTCCAGTGATACAATAATTCTTAATAACCTCAGAAATAGGGGGAATCTGAATACTGTGCTGTGAAACAACTGGGTTTTGTTATAACATCTGCCTGGTTTAGGAAATTTTGTATGGGAAAGGAGCCCATGAATTTTCTGGTGAGATGGGATGACCACCTTCTTTTCCCATAACCTCTCTATTCACTTTTGTTTTGAGATACATAGAATCATAGAATGGATTGTAAGGGAACTTAAAGCTCATCCAGTTCCAATCCCCTGCCACAGGCAGGGACACCTTCCACTAGACCAGGTTGCTCCAAGCCCCATCCAACCTGGCCTTGAACACTGCCAGGGATGGGGCAGCCACAGCTTCTCTGGGCAAACAGTGCCAGGGCTCCACCACCCTCACAGGGAACAACTTCTTCCTAAGATGTCATCTAAATCTACTCTCTATTAACTATACACAAAATAAAGGACTGATCATGACCAGTATACTATTATTTCTGTTGTCATTATTTAGGGTTCAGGGGTCTCTCTGTCACAAGGCTTCACTCTGATTTTACTCTAGTCTTGAGAAGCAGCCTCTGCCTGTAATACCTCCCTCTAAAAAATCATCACCTCCTTTTGCAGGAGTTACCTGCACTGTCACCAAAACCAATACCACAAGAAGTAAAAAGAAATCATATTTCAGAAGGCTTTCACAAGATAAAAGGGTTTTCCTGCTGAGTCAAAGCACACACACCTACCTCCTTTGAAGAGACGCACTGCAGCCCCCTATGCTCTGTGTGCTGTACGTCCCCCTTCTGTGCCCAAAATGCCGAGTTCAACTCTGCTGCAGCCCTCAACTAGGGCACAGTTTTAGTTCAGGCAGTAAAGGCTCTAACCCAGGTAGTAACACAGGTGAGAAGTGTTTAAATAACATATGGCCAGGTAATACAGAAGTGATGTTACTAGGACATAGGGCTAAACTTCAATTTCAGATTCCCTGCAAACCCCAGGGAATGCATAAACTACCTATCCTGCAGCTAGCTGTGTCTATGTATTTGCAAGAGGTTTTTTCTTGATTTAGCCTATTAGAGATATACAGAGTTTAAAAGTCTGGAGTCAGCAGCTGGCTTTTGCAGTTGGGCATTTATAACACATAGGCAATGGCCAGAAGCTAAGGTTTACAGTTAAAAGTAGAGCGTGTAAGAAAATTCTTTCCTTTCACCAAAAAAAACCCAAAAAACCCAAAATCAAATAAAAGCATTGCATTTCAATCTGTTCTTACCTCACTTTTTCTTTTTTTTTGTTTTTAACTGTCATGAAAAAGCGAAAATCCAGACAATGGTTGTATTTATAGCACATGTACACATACATATGTCAACATATATATATATACACAATCAACAGCCCAAATGTATTTTTGAGAGGCTTTGCTATCTGAAGCCTTAAAAAAAAAAATAAATCATCCCTTAGTTAATTAGAAAATTTCCCTTAGCTAAAACCACAGAAACACTTCTGTGAGAAAATTTCAGGCCAGTCTGATTTAGGTCTCTAATCTGCTGGTGGTGCAAATCATTTCCAGTCTCTCTTTCCTAGAAATCTCGGCTCTATATTTAAAAGGGATAATAAGCCTTTTCTTTTAAACTATATGCCTGGAGTGAAAAGATTTAAATTTAACACCAGTAGCTGTAACACTATTCTATCCAAGAGATGCTCATGGTGCATGTAGCAACATGTAGTTTGAATTTATCTGAATAGGATTCAGTGTTGACACTACTTCCGCATTTTTGCTTATGGCAAAGGTATGGAAAGAACGTGATGCACAGAGGGAATGCTATAATTTCAGGGCAAATCTATCACAGCATTCTCCGATTGTGCCGAAATAAAATAGTTGCAAACTGCTGCTCAAATGTGATGTTCAACTCTCTTAAGTGCTGTGAAACTATAGCATGACTGTAGCGTAAATGAATAGAAATCTACATCTGTTTTCTAGAAAATGACTGAATTATGTTTACATAAGTCTGTGATAAACAGAATTAATATATAAAAGGTAAATAAGCCTTAAAAGGGAGTCATGTATCTGCCACCAAGTTGAAAAGCAGTCTGTTAAGAACACAGAAGGAGAAATTTTTTTGTTTGCTTTTGATGCTTTTATTTTCAACCTGAGGAAATGAATGCAGTTTACATCTATTCCTGTAAGAACTGCCCAAGCACAAGAGTATGTACTTTTCCTTAGACAAAAAATCATTATGCATTCTTTTTGTGTGTGTCTATAGAAACTTACAGGCTATAGATAATGTGAGGGTAGCATAAGAAAATAAAAGGTATTAATGCATTTCTTTGTATCTGGAAAGATGTAGTGCCAACCATGTTCTCTCTTGCCACAAAAAATACCCCTGGAATGTTCTGGTTATATATTTCTATGTATACCCTTGAGAAATAAAATAGACACAAATGAGTTTTCAGAGACTTTGTAACTTGATGTCACAAAATCAAAGTGAAAATTATTTCAATAACATAGCTCATAGCTTTCTCATTATGGTGGTAGGAAACTATCCCTTGTTAAAGGACTTACACAGAGATGAGTACCTATTTAGACACCATTGTAAATGAAGAAAATGCATTTATTTCATTGCTATGGTTACTAAATCAAGTATGAAGTATAAAAATACGGTTCATGAGGAAAAAAAGAATGAAGAAAAAAATGCTTTAGAAATGCAGAAGAAAGATCAAACAAATAGACTTCACAGTTTAAGAAACAATTAATTATTAGAACTATCACAACGCATTTGATATAATCTCATCATAACCTGATTGCAGCCATTCTTATGCCAGTGCTATCTCATTCTCTTTACTTTTACCCATCTTACCTTTTATACTGCTGGTGCAGGAGAAAAGCTCATACCTTTTACATGTGATAGTGGGGAAAATTCTGTATCACTGCAAGCCTAAAGGCTCTGTGGAGTGTTTTCTGTTGGCCACAGTGCTGGGCTTGGACAATGTCCTGGGTTCAGCAGTAGCAGTCATTTTTCTCCTCCTTAGTAGCTGGTGCAGTGCTGTGTTTTTGACTTTCACCCTGGGAACAGCGCTGATAATACCAGTGGTTTTAGCTGCTGCTCAGCAATGTTTACTCTGACCAAGGACTTTCTGAGTCTCATGCTCTGGCAGGGAGGAGGGGAAGCCGTGAGGAAGCAGAGACAGGACA
>JANRGW010034460.1:0-42641 GCA_024733675.1 Psilopsiagon aymara | reverse complement strand
TTATTATTATTGGTGGTAGCAGCAGTGGTTTGTGTTATACCTTAGTTACTGGACTGTTCTTATCTCAACCGGTGGGAATTATATTCTTTCGATTCTCCTCCCCCTCCCTTTGGGGAGGAATTTTGGGGGAGTGAGTGAATGGCTGCATGGCTGAGTTGCCGTCTGGGCTTAAACCACAACAGACAGACATCCTGCTCTCCACCATCTCTTCAGGACCTATCTGACACAAGGGGGCTGGTGGCCGTGCTAAATGGTTGCTCACATCCAGCAAATGGGATAGCAAATGCTCATCTCAAACGTCGAGGCATAACCCAAAGTATTTCCTGGGGTGACTTCTAAAATGCAGAAGCTCAGAGGGCCAAAGGCTCAGAGTTTTTTCCAACTGACATACCATCACAGCACCCAGCTTTCTGGACCCCGCTTACATGCAGATGACAGCTGACTCCTGCTTTTCAGGTTACGTTCAGACTGTTTCTCACCAAGGAAGAAGATTTATGCGAGTAAGGTGATCCAAAAGTACCAGCCAATAGAAATGGTCAACACTACATTTTATTGCTTGGAAATGTAAAGTTGCAGTCTATATATAGTACAAACAGGCTGTTTAAAAGGCTTTATGAACCAAACTGAGAAAAACTAATGGTTATGACTATAAATTCCTCACACAGACAACAATTTAATTCTACTCACTGAACATCATTTGCTTCAGAGGTGCCAGTCAAACTGCATTTGGTTCATGTGAGCCTCATCAGAACAATTCAGAATTCAAGGCTAAAAATGCTGCAGTCAAACTTCTGGGCAAAGTGGACGGGAGGCAAAGGGATGACAGTCTGAGTTGGGATGTACAGAAGCCAAGATTAATCTACCTGACATTCTGCTGCCATCTCCTCAAAGCAAATCCAAGCAAATTAAGTCCAACATTTTCAAAACCAGTCTCTATCTTACTTAGGTAAAGCCAGCTATTTGGTTACTTTATGCGCTTGGCATGCTTAGAAATCCCTTTGCCATAGCCAATTAGGAAGAGATGTGATTAATTAGGACTTCTTCATCCTTCTTTTCTGACCAACACATAGCAACGGATTATTTATCCACATTAAACGGAATTCTTCAGATACACTGCTTCAAAAAAGAGCTCCTTTAGACTCACAGAATAGAGCCAAGAAGATCCAGATGGAATGAAAGCATTTAAATTAATACTGTTCCCACATACCCAGTGCGAGTGCACAGCTGTACCACAGTTGCATTTATGAAGGGAGACGGGCTGGCTCTACCCTGTCAGCGAATATTGTGCTGTAGCTTCATGACACAGTACATTGGCATCGTTCTAGATGCAGTACGTTGGCATAGTATGTGACAGCCATTGCCGCTGTTAGCTTTCAGAGTACCCTATTTGAAATCCTCAAAGCAAGTGAGGAGCCTGAACTTTGCTGAGTTTATTGGGACTGAGCCTATTAAACCAGTGAGGGGCTGTAGAAAAGGCTACCTGCTACTCTGGAAGATATGCACACAGCTACACAAGAGAGGCAAGGAAAGAAAAGAGGAAAGAACAGAATAAGAGCAATAATAAGGACACTACTACTGAATAAAATTCCTTCTTTTTATTCTCTGACACAAGATGCAATTTCTGAGAGGAAATAGGAACAGACAATAGCCAAGTACAGATCTATGAAAATAACCTTGGTTTATCTGCTGTGGCCTCCAAGATCTCCACTCCTGGAGATTAGTAGTTATAAAGTCTCTTCCAGAAAGCACAAGTGAGCCTCTCTCAGTAAGCCTAAATGAAAACAAATTGAAAACTGCTTTGCTGAGGTACTTCTATCTGACTGAGAATTTCACCTAACCACGTAATTTCCATGAAACAGCAAATAACTGTCTTGTGGATTGCAATAACAGGAAGTGTGGAGAGCAAATCACATAAACTAGTGGCTCTGGGAGATGAACCACAATGTGCTTGGATGCTGGGAGCTGTGCTAGATGAGGTTTGGGGGTGCTCTGCTTGGGAAGCCTTGTCCCCAAGGCTTGGGAAGCTTTAGACCTCTCAAAGCAATGTAAAGTAATGTGCTGTAATGACCCATTAGATTTCTTTCAATAAAAATTGTACACCTGATTTTCATCTTTACTAAGGCTTGCTGTGTATGTGCTGCATTCGCAGTGCAAAGCGGTCATAAAGTGAGTATATAGTGAGGTTAAGTGACAGGCAGGTAATACAAAAAGAATCAGAATCCAGAATTCTAGGAGCATCCAAATCCCAAAGACTCAAACTCAAATGTCATGAGACTGAAGGGGCAAAAGCAACCCCATTGAGAAAGAAATTGGTGCAACTTTGAAATACCTTTTAATAGAAAATTACCAAGAACCACTATGTCCTATGGAAAAAGTTACTCAAAAAATGAGCTATTAGAGCCTGAAAGTCACTGTTTTCTTGCATAAATGAGCATAAACATGTATTTCTCTTCCTGGAGGTGGCATAAACGAAGAACCAACAAACATACTGACTCTAGTACAAAGTACTGAAAAAGAGACTTCTTTGGAAAGTAAACTTGATTTCCCAAAAGGGATGAGTAAGCAGACATTTCCCTTGTAGGCAAATGAAAGCAATGATGAGCTTTCAAAGATGTCATTCACAAAACTGTCCTTAATGGGAGAGCAGAGTGACTGAATCCAGACAGAGATTCAGGAGACAGAGCAGGGATGGTCATTTTGATGAGAAGACTCAAAGAAAACAGAGAACGGAAACAAGGGGCTGTGCAGCACTGTTATCTCCTTTGACTGGGTCCCATTAATGGAATGAATCATTTAAAAGAGTGATAAAAAAAGTGGGAATCATCAAAAAAAAAAAAAAAAAAAAAGAACAAAACAAACCCAACTTTTCCAAAGGTGTAATTCTGTTGGAGTTGCAGATTTTTTCTTTCCAAATACATCAAAATACATCCCAGCAGGACAGACAAGTTTATGCTATATGGATTATCTAGTGATAGGGGTATTGTCATGGAAACATGATCTTTGCTCAGACGTTACTACTTACTCCTGCTCTTGTTCCCTTCAGATATTAATAATAGATTTATTATTTGTTTTTCTTAAGCTAGTTACAGACCATGGACCTGAATCTTCTCCTATCTCCTATATAGATTTCACCCTGGTTTTCAGCTGTGTCATTTCTCATCTACAGGCAGACTGCAGTAGTGGCCCACAAGTTCTGGTCTCTAGACCACCTGCTGTCTGCGCCTGGTTTAGTAAGGAGATACAGCTTCTGCAAGATGGACACAATTTCTTCACTACGAGCCCAAGAGTACATTACAGATACTGAGAATACAATTTATGCCCTAGAACATGTAACAAAATAGATAAATGGGATTCTCCTCCAGAAACTTTGACTTGGGCATTTACAGGAAAGTTTCCAAGCTCCATATAAAGAAAATAAAGTCTTACTACAGGATGTAGTTGGATAAATACAGGCAATCATAGGCATTATTTGAGATAACACAGGGAAACTTGTCCAGCCCCTGACTACCATTCCCATGGCTCCAATCTCCTGTGTGTACCAAGTCATAACTGTCAGCTTTACACGAACATCTCAGATATCCAAAATCATCTTTAACAGCACTTGACATACATGTATGGGTAAACTAAATAAGCCTAGTGGAGCCCAGAGAGCAATACAATTCCTTCTAAAATAAATACCTATCTTTGGTCAGCAGAATTGCTCTGAAGGCTCTGGGGGTTCAATTCAGTTGACCAAACACTGGCACCAAGCACCTAGGAGATTCTCAGGAGAGTTATTGCTGACCTAGGCAAAACCCTGCAAGGTAGCACTGAAACAACTCAAGTGGTATGGACAATGGCTGCAGCACTCTACTTTTTGGTTTTAGAAACGTGTCTCTTTCAGCAAGCTCACAATAATTTAATCTCCCTCTTGGAGGTTCTACCCCTCCCAATATTAGGGAAAGTAAAACCTACTTAAGTTAGAATAAGCAGATGTTTACTGTGATACATATGGACTATTCAAAACAAGATAACCTAGTATAAAATTAGTGTAATAGGTTATTATGTGGATGGAGCCTAGGAAGAAAAAGCAAAGTTTATACGTACATTCATTTTGGCTGTGCAAAGTACCCCATAGACCCAAAGTCACCAGGTTTGCAGGTGGAAGCTGGAAACTGGATCATCTCAAAATACATGCAGGCTTAAAACTGGCTCTTACTCACCCTATGGGACCAGCCAGCTATTATGGCAACCTATGACAGATGTGAGCTTGGAGAGATGAAGGCAGAGCCCAGAAAAAACATATATAGGAGAGGCAGGAAGAAGGAAGTCTGGAGATATTTGGGTGAGACACATACAAAGGCTGCCAGGTTGGTAATCAGAGCAGATTTTATAGAGTCGTAGGATCATTTATGTTGGAAAAGACCTTAAAGATGGAATCAAGGCCTCTAATTACAACTCCTTCTTCTTTCAAATTTTCTATGAATATGGTACAAAATCTGATCAGTTATGCCAATGTAAGTGAAAACAACACTGACTTGCATCAGTGCAAATCCAAAAAAACTGAGAAAGGCTGTTTAGATTTATTTCTTATATGCATCTGTGTAGCTGCACCCTCAAGATGCATTATTTAAATAGACAGACACAGTACTATTGAGTCATTTTGTACACAAAGTAGTCAGCATGACAGGTACAATTACTTTAATGGCAGGCAAGCAGCCTGAAGGTTACTCAAATGGTCACTGGTGAGCCTGGAACACAGTTTTACAATAACATACCATTAAACTATGAAATCTGTTGTAGAGAAGAGTTAATTTTTAAAAGGAGTGAAATGTATAGTTGACTACCCTCTTCCCCTTCCCTCTACCCCCAAGCCCCCAAAACACTAGGTCTGGCAGTTATTCTGATCCCTGGAGTTTGATGCATGTTTGATTCACAGACTGCAGCATGTCTGCACCAGATGGCCCCGAGTTAATGAACACAAACTCATCACTTTTACTCACGAGGGAAATGTGCAGCTCAATCTGATTTGTACTCGACAACTAAAAATATTTTAGTATTTTTAGTGAGCATTTTACTGTTACAAAATGGCATTTGAGGAAAGCATTAAAAGAACACAGCCTACCCAACAAATGTACTTCTGCAGATGAAGAACAGCACTGCTGCCTTTTTCCCTTCTCATCAGAGCTAAGTTAACATATTCTGAAACCTTAAAACTGCAAGCAGTACATAAAGCAAGCTATAAGAACTGGGGCCTTCTCAAGCCCCATTAGCCATTTGCAAAAGGTCTCCTAGGCTTGCTGAAAGCGGGATTGGGCTTTGAGCTTGTTACCACAGCAGGTTTGAAAGGATATGCGTCATATTCTCAGCTAGCATAAAACAAAGTGCATGCCTGGAAACCACCAGAGCTGTGATTATTTATACCAGCTAATGATAGGTCTGCATGGGGTCACTGCAATTTTCATGTGCAGTACAGAAGATATAATATAACTGCATGAGAATATAGCACACATACAAAAATCAGCATTACACTGCCATGATACAGGGCAGATTTTTCCCCAAGGAATGAAGACACGTTTGTTACAATATGAAAAGCAGATCCCCCAGTCTATGACCCAAAAATGGATTAATTGCTTTCCTCAGAGTCAACAGGCACAAAGTCATGATTGCAAACACATGGCAGGAGCCATATTTCCAGAATTTAAAGGAATCTTGATGTCACTTTTCACTCAAAAAACTGTTGGGCATGCCAAAATTTTAATGTAGTTTTAGCCTTGAATGTGACTTCCTTACTACACTCTGTGATTTTACATGCTTGAGTGTGATACACACCACAACATCGCAAGATGGAATTCTTAATGAAACCATACAGTTATCTGAAAACTTGTTAAAGGCATTACATGTTGATGTAAACAGTTGGGTGTTTTGGTCACTGCATACAGCGTTTGCTGTTACTCTTCCACTATGGTGACGCATTCACTACTCATAGTTTCAAGATCATGAAGGATAAATGAGATTTAAAAAACTGATTAGAAAGTAAGCTACTAACCATTAAACTTTACATCACATACTTCAAGAAGCAAGCTGGCCAAGTCCGGTCATGTAAGAACTGGTTCATAGATGCCATGGGTAAACTGGTCAGAGCTAGGCACCTGGGTCTTACAGCTGCTAAAGTCATGCCAGCTGTAGGCACCTGCCAAACCATACCTTCCTAAAGGAAGACGCAGTGGCAGGAGGGAGTATTACTGTATAATATCGTATTTGTTACAGAAGTAAAAGACAAACACATCGTGTGTGCTCTGCAGCTATGTGTATTCCTACAGAGCATGTGGACTGTCTGTTTGATGGCCTATTTACCTCTCTAACTGTAAATGTTCTCAACCACCCAACTCCATTATACAATTGCGATAAAGTTGTTAGTTATTAGATAGCAAAATACCAATATACCTCATACAGAGATCAGTGTCAAGCAGGATATTCTCAGTGGCTGGGCTGATAACAAGAGAGGAAAACCAGAAGATACTGAGAGGCCATTGAGGTCTCCTAAATGGCGGAAGAATTAGCTGAGGAAATCACTCATCAAGGTTCCATTCATCACTAGAAGCTGGGAAGACATCTCTAAGGAAGCTTTGTTTCTTGCTCTTTGTGCTGCCTTAGTCAACTTTATTCTCTTCTACAGCTCTCCACTTAAGTAGCTATCATCATTAGATCAGAACTGAAGAATTTGCAGTTTGCCATGAAAACTTCTTAAGGTAGGGCTTCCTTCCAATCAGGTCATAATACAGGGTCAGTGCAAATGTGGCTGGAGGTCTCACATCACCAGCATCATCAAGAAATTAGTGCTGGGGAGCAGCCGCCTAGAAATCACAAACTGGGCAGTAGGCACAAATCCTCCCTCTCTCAGGATATCTCTGTTCCTTCACATGCATACAAAATTCAAATAAATTTTAAATGTTTTAATGTTAAACAAAAGCAAGCACATCAACCTCAACAATCTTGATGTTTCCTATGGAACAGAACATGTTTTCTGACCTGCCCTACACAGCCTACAAAGAATAATAGAACTGTTGGAAAGAAATCTGTTTTCCTTAATTAAGGGACTAAAAATTCAATCTAAAATGAAATACTAATTGTATTCCTGCTTATATGTATTATGATGTACTGAAGCTGCAACCTGAACACATTCTCTGTTTGGAGTCTTTCGTTCAGACTTCTCTAAGGATCCAAACAGCTCTAGCAAGTACATCTTCATCTCATTAATCTCCCCGCCAATGCAAACTTTCTGATGTGCAAGCTGTTCGTTCTCCCCATTCCTTACAACTGGATATAAACAAGGGATGCATGAGGTCTTTGATGGGGGAGCATGGACTACCTATCACTTGTGACAAGCCAGCACTGTGAGAAAGTTGTCTTGTCTTCCACTTGATGTTCCAAATTGTCACTTTCAATACAATGGGAGGAAATGTGCATTCCTCTTCCACGCCGCAAGGGAAAATGCTGCTCTGATCAGGATTACTTCTGCTTTGTTAATTAATAAATAAACCATTTAACTGACCTGAATTTAGGTAATGCTGCCTTGCCCTGCAGCTGTAATGCAATTTTATTAGTGACGGTGACAGAGACACCATGAATTTACTAGCATTTAATATATACTAATCTTAGTTCCTCACAGAGCCGTATTGCTCTGCAGTGCTGGACTTGTGTTTCTGTCATCAGGAAATCTCAGCACATGCTTTTAAGGCAGATTTCCTTCTTCACCTTCTTATTCTTTCCCTCCTCACACCCCTCCTAAATATAAGCTAAGGAAACATACAATATTTCAGACTATGCCCATGCACCATTAAAAATAGGCATGCAGCACTTTCCATGCATAATTCATTCTTCCTGTATTTCCAGTCAAGACGTCTTCACTTTGCAAGTGTAAAGTGACAATTCTTGCAGATTTGGGAAATAATCTTTTACATCTGTTACAAGCTAGCAGACACCATTTGGCAAGTGTTAAAAAATACCGTATAGGACCAGGAATATAGCGTTCTATTTGGTTAGAAGCATTCTTGAACTGAAAGTCGGCAGGAAAAAAAAGATGACTTGAACGTTCTTTCCTTACAACAGAAATATTCTAATTTTCCAGCCACTTATTTCTTTATTTTCTATATGCATTATGGCCTCCGTATTCCTCATTCTTTTCTTTCTCACATGCATCATTTCACTGGGTCATCTTGGCTTGCAAATATTGGGTTTTGCTAATTTTTTTTCCTTATAGTGCTGACGCTTCAGTCATCTTTATCATACCAGACCCAGAATAAGCTCCAGTTCCCTCCCGCTCAGGCCTCTTGTGCTATATTCCCACAGCCCAGCTCCCTGGGACCTCTCCCCACCTATGTTCACTCTCCGTCTTTCCCATCTGCCCACTCTTTTCCTTCAGCCCAGTTTAGCCTCTACCCCTGCCTTCATTTCCCATCTACTTAATTCAGCTCTCTACTTTTAAGTCTTATTAGTCTTGCATCAGAAGCACGAGGAGTAGCGCTGTCAGAACAAAAAGAGGGAGAGCTCGAAGGCCTACTTTACAAAGTGATTTAGCAGGGCAAGGAGCACCTTGCTGCATACTAATGGTGTTTTAATAATGCTGCCCAAACACCCTGGTGACTGTGCTAACAGTATGCAAGCTCCGAATAAGCTGGGAATGTGATTTGTGTGCACATGAGGAGTTAAGATAATGGGTGAATGCACATTTCAACCAAGTTTGCCATAAGCAGTAATATCACTGAGAATCTTTTCTCTGTGTTTCATTTAGATGTTTTCTCCTGCTATAATACCATCATCAGCTCCCTACACTTAAATGCATGCCATTTGCATTCCAGTCCTTCATTTAAAGAAATAATACAACTGATGCTATCTGTATAGCTAAATAAAGCAATATATATTTAATTAAAATGATGCTGACATGGCAGCTAGGTTCACAATTTGCCACTGTTTTTGCACCCACTTGGAAAGACAGTCAGCAAAAACATCTACAATGCTTCCAGATCCTGCTACCTTGTCTGAAATTGCAAATCTACTTGAGCATCTTATGTGTATTCTCTGAGGCTCAGCCTCAAAAATAGCTCTGCCCCATGACGGGACTTGCAAGCACTGCCTCAGGCATGGCTGAAGGGTGTCCTCTGGAGCGCACACAGACCCGTGCGCTTGCATTTCACAGGTCCTCAGCACTGCTGCCCAAGGAAGAATATGCTTTTATTGGTATCCTACCAACAATACAGCTGATATAAATACACACAAAGTAATAACCAAGTGGTTTCTAAGAAGTCATATTTAATGCATGAAGGAAAGGAAAACAGGCTTCTAAGTTTGTTTCAAGTTTTGGAAGTAAAACCCTAAAGTAGCTGATTTTTTAAATCATTAACAAAACAAGGCGGGGGGGGGGGACGGACGGACGGACGGACCAACACTGCCAGTTTGTCATTTATCCAAGAGTATATGAGCTGCTTTAGAAATGCTAGATGAACCACACTGATTTTTCTATTTGTGGTTTTGATGGGAATTTAATTGAAAAGCTTGGTAACTCAGGTTTTGAAGCTTGTTTGCACAGTGTTCTGCAGAAAAATTGTGACAAGACAGAAAAAAAACCCACTACCACAGGATTTTTTTTTCTGGTCGTCCAGAAGAGGCGGTGACAAGAGACCAGCTACAGATTTTATATTCTCATCTCCTGGAGTTCGAAATCACATGCACTTTATTCACTGACTACAGACAGACATTGCATTTTGTCAGTAGAGCTCATCATGAAAGCTAGGCTGCTGGCAATTAATTTTCCTTCTTTTATTTCCCTCCTTTTCATATGATTAGAAATGGTTTTAAGGATTTCCATCAGCATCACTTCAATAAACTGAAAAAGGAGGTAGCACTCTGGCCCTCTCCCTTTTCCTTATGGTTGATTAGCTTAATATAAAACATTCAAAAAACCATGGTAATTCTGCAGTTGTTCTGCACACACATCTTGGGTTCAAAAATCCTTTATTGTTTCTAGATCAAAAAATGCAAACGAAAAGCCTGAGGAAGGAAGGAGGAAGTGACAGGGTGGAATGGCATGCAGAGACATGGAGGTATCTTTTTAGCGGCTAATAGGTAAGAGTGACACATCCTACAATTTTCCTCTACCTATTTTTTTGGAGGGAAATACACCTGCAAGAGGCTTTGGTGCTGTCACTGTATTAACTTGCCAGTGTGTAAGTTTGATCCTTTAATTTAGTTCTGGCCCAGAATATGAGTTTTTCCCTAAACTTTACACAGCAAAGAGCTTGAAACTTTTCCTGCTAGCTGCAGCCCTCGCCATAGCAAGGCTGAAAACAGAATTTCCCCAGAATTAGAGCCTAAGCTCAATTAAGAATCAAGCTAGGGGATAATGCATCTGCGTGTTTATTTAGTGTTTTTTTCAACTGGTTTGTGTTTTCTCACCTGCAACTATTTTCAGTTTAAGATGATAGTTAAATATTCACTTTTATCTGCAAAGTCTCAAACAAAACTGGAGGTGTTTATGCCTTTTTTCTTGTAATACACCAATAGCAGTTGGTATCAGATTTGATCTTACAGCTTTGCAGTGCAAAGGAGAAAAGGGCTGTTTTGTGACAGATCTGAGGAGGATCCTTAACAAAATGAAGATATTTTAATCTGATAGTAATATCCTATTTTCCCAAGTGCTCTCAACTTTCAGGAAAGCTACTGGCTAGCTGCTAGGCACTCGTTATATGGAAATAACATGAATTAAACAGATGAGATACGTCAGTCAGATGCACCGTTTTCCCCTATCTGTGTCACAACTCTAAGCTATGCACAACATAATGTCATGTAGCTCACAGCCTAATCGAGTGGCACATGAAAATGTAATTGCATTATATAGTATGATGATATGAGAAAAGTCATCACATGACAAGTTGTCCCAGGATGATAGTATCTGTCCCACGTTATATTATTTTGGGAATAATAAACATTATATGTAGCGAAACACTAAGCCAAAATAAGCTTGGCCATCCCACAGAGCTTGTGACAGATGGCAATTCAAGCTCTATAATCAAAGCAATAATTAACCTACTAGTAAAAAAAACCCAAATAAATCAAGCCACATTTGCAATCCAGTTCTCCACATCAGGGCTATGCTGCAATATTCAGTATTGTTTTCAGATACCCTGATCATCCAAATTAAATATGTTTACTGACAGGAAACCTCTGGTCCTGCAGAAGACAACATTGATGACCAACATCTAGTACTTATTTGAAGTGTTGATGTCTTTGGCAAAATGAAGCCTGAAAGTGGAAATGAGGATCTGCCCAAAAGATCTAAAACCCACATTGCATCCATTCACAGACTGTTTGGTAGTTTACTTCATGAATATAGGCTTTTTTTATTCTAATCATCCAGTCTCTGACAAGAGGCTAATTTAGGGTATTTTACCTGTTTATGATCTGTATTTACCCTAAATTCACTGGTGGAAATAAATCCTAAAGCTATTATTTGTTGGTGAACTGGTTGGCTGACCCAACATAGTGTCGAGTTAACTTTAAAATTAGGACTTTATGTTTAGGTTCACATGTCTAATTTGCAAAGATTATGTTCACACTCATTTTTCTTAAGAATCATAGAATCAATCAGGTTGGAAAAGACATTTAAGATCATCAAGTCCAGCCTCTACCCCAGCACTGCCAAGTCCATCACTAACCCACATTGAGGGCCTCATCTACACATTTTTTGAACACTTCCAAGAACTTCTTCTTGATTACTGCCCAAGTTCACATATCAATTGACAAGGATCTAAATGAACTTTGGTGTATGAGAGGCCCCAAATTTTAAGGGTCCCTCGACCTCATCTTTAATCAGATCCACTTGTATGAACTTAACTGACACTTTAGAATGGTAAGAGAATAAATATACCTATATATATACACAAATGTAAACCAGGGATAGATTAGTCAGTCATAATTTGCAAAAGAAGAAACCATCTTTGAGATTGTTGTGTGGAAAGAAGCTTTCTCTGGTCACCATTAAGATGTTGGGAGCTTTACGGTCAGTGTGCAAGTTTTTAATGGACAACTTTAGATGATGTATTTCGTGATGATGTTGACAACCAGTCATTTACAAATTAAGTGGCTATCAGCATACGATTTCAGTAAACCTAGCTTTCTACCATCATCAGAGTACTCTGGAAACAGAATTTACTTATTTTCTGTATATCATGTTTTTTCAGTGCATCAGGCTTTGCAACTTGTGACCTTACGCAAACAGCTGTGTATAGTGGGTGTATTGAAGGGTCTAGGAAACTGAATATTGATAAACAAAGTAATAGTTCCCCCATTAAACCTAAAAATTCATAAAGACAGGGCATGTGATGCAGTATAATGGCTTGGTGCAGTCCCATCTCTTTTAAAATAGGAAAAAAATGAGAATAAATTAGTTCATAAAACAGTAGCAGTTTGCACTGAAAGACCTCCTCCTGTGTTATCAACTTCAGTTTTCTGCCACTGGAAGTTCACATATATCCTTTCATGAATTTTGTGAGCACTGTCACATATATAATCAGATTTCTTATCCCCTCTATTCTGTTTGGCCAGCTGTTTCTGAACCCAGCTGCTCTAATGATTATAAAACATCTGATTTCCAAACCTAAATGTAAAGATGGCAAATTTATACCCACCTGGATTTGTGCTAACATTATTTTTTATCTTAAACAGCTTTTCCCCCCTCCCTGACATTTACTCCTTTCCTATTTCTAGAAAAAAAAAAAGAAGCATATTTTTTTGTTCAGTTTGTTCACTAAATAACAAACCGCAGCCTTTTCTTACTTAATACTTCCATGTTCGCTGATCATACTAGGAAGAATTTTCTGCATCTGTTGTGGATGGATGAGTGACCAGAGTTGTACACGATACTGCAGAGGGGTCTGAGCTAATGTCTTCCTTATTATCATTACAGCTCACATTCCCCAGTTCTACCAAAAGTATCTGGATAGATCCCAGATCTACCCCCCTCTACCTCTGCTGCCTCACAGTGTCACCCAGAGGTATCCCGAGGTCCTATCCCTTCTCACTGCCTGGAGCATCAGAAAATCTCCCACCACCAGAGAAGGCTAAGGCGCTGGTTTTGCTAAATGCTTTCATCAATCTTCTCAACAGGCAAAATGACATCCATCTAAGTGAAGTGTATTATTTAAAACAATTGTGAAGAAGTGTATTCCTTGATTTCACCATGATCAAAAGCAACAGTGTAAGTCCTTCTCATTCACAGAAGTATCTCTTGATGTGGAATGGCTCCATTCATACTTGAAAATAAAGCATGCTCAATCATTCATTGTTCATTATGCAGTCCACAGGCCAGGCAGTGCAGCTGAGCTCACATCCAAGTAACCAGAACCTCCTTCTCCCTGTGGTCTGGTCACACTGAAACTGCCTCTTGGGAACTGATCTTCACCTTACCACCCTCAAATTTCTCATGGGCATTGCTTTGGAGATTGTTAGTGAGACAAGGCTAAAACCATGCCAGTAACCACACCAGCAACTGGAGAGTGTGCACAGCTGCAGGACAGCACTTGGGCCTAGGCCATAACCATGTTTAGCCCACCATTATCAGTGTAGCTTTCACATGCACCTGTGATAAAGAAAAAAAAGCACCCAAGGAAAGAACCCAAACAAGTTGTTTAATTGTAGCTCATGTGTCAGACTCTGCTCTCGACAAAGCTACAGCAGAGAGTAAACTAGGTGTTGAATTCAGTTACCTATATACAGTTACTTTGCTTTGATCTCCAGCTGCTGATCCAGATGCATGCAGGACTCCAGTAAGTCCTTCAACCTATCTAGCAGTTCCATACAAGTGTCTTAGATATCCCAAAGCACCTCAAACTGCACCAGGTGCTATGTTAGGCAAACAAATTTTTACCCTGGCCTCTACTATGGAATTACTAAGCCATCAGACATTTGTGTTCAAGTTTAAGGAACCAGCGTAGATCATCCAGGATGGCCCATCCTGGCACAAGCACAGGCACTAATTGTATTTTTGTACAGAAAAAAGTGTTTGGGGATTTCACTTTGACACTGCACAAACTTAACCCAAAGAAAGAAGGTTGCAAGAGAAGGTGGACCCTGAACAGCTGTGCAGAAGGACAGCCTGCAGGAAGAGTAAGGCTATAGCACTAACAATATTGCAACTCCAGACTTTACAGGCTGGAAAGGGTACAGAGAAAAGCCACAAAAATGATCCAAGGACTGGGCAGCCACATGAGAAAAGGCTGAGAGAGCTGGTCTTGTTCAGCCTGGAGAAAAGAAGGCTCAGGGGAGACCTTAGTACCATGTTCCAGTGTTTAAAGGGTGGCTACAAAAAAGACAGAGACTCCCTTTTTACAAGGAGTCACACGGAAAAGGTGTGGTGTGATGGGCACAAGTTACTTCTGGGGACATTCTGACTGGATACACAATTTTCTTATTTGGACACAAGAGGACTATTTTTCACTATGAACAATCAGCCACTGGTATAGTTCCCTAGGGAAGCAGTGAATGCCCCAGTGTTGGATACTTGTAAGATTTGTCTGGCCAGGGTGCTGGGCCATCTAGTCTAGGTCATGCTTTGCCTAGAAAGGTTGGACCAGATGATGTTTGAATCCCTTCCAGTCTGCGATTCTGTGATTCACCAAAGGGCTAAACTGGACTTTCTCTACTCTGTGTAAAATGTTTCAAAACCGCAGTAGAAACGAAACCTGCTTACCACCATGGATATATCTTGAGCCTTTACACTCAGATATGGAATTATTTCATTTTTGTCTTTTCCACCATGGGCAAATTCCAAAAGTACAAGTTGAAATGGAAAACTACAGAGTGCTGTTTTATTGCAGGTTGCATTTTTATATTGAACCAACAGCTTTAATAAACATTGCAGAGCTTTCTGAGGGGAAGATTTCACAGTTCCTCCCTGTTCTACCTCATTACCTTTTCATTTTGTTTTGTTTGCTTCTTTCTCTCAGTATAAACATGATGCATTGTCAGGCATAAAGCAGGTTGGGTGATGACACTTTTTAATGTTCACATAACAACCTAACCTCCTGCTCACACTCACTAAAAGGAAAATAAGGAAAACCCCTGTTTTAAGTTCAAAATGCTAACTAGGCTCTATATTCAATTTGTTTTTCCTTCCCAACAACAATAATTTCTAATTGAACTGCTGACTCAATTAGCAAAATGTTAAAGTTGTTGAGACCTTGTATAATATTATGTCCTGTTAACAAACAGGAGGCCAGTAGTGGTTTTATGCCAGTAACTAAGTCCAGTACCAGTATTTTAATGGGCTATTTTAATTAAACAAAAATAAAAGTAATGATGGCCTCTGCAGAATGATGAATTACACTATTTAATATATGATTTCTATGTGCTAATCCCATTTTTAATATTATCGTCAAACATTGATGAATGCATAGACATATAAGTCATACACGGACTGATCTCAAGAAAAAAAACCACAACAGCTGTTGCAAAAGAAACACAATAAATGCAAATATAGTTATGGTCCACCTACAAGCAAGATGTTACAGACTATAAGAATGATAAGAAAGAACTAGTGCACGTTATACTAGTAGCAGCAGTGTGAGCTATACATATCAAGCAACAAAGTCAAATGGAAGTTGAGAACATGAAAAGGGTACCATGCATGTAAAATACCGGGCCCAAGTGACTTATAACAGTATATAACATCTATAATATGTTATATATATATATGAGATATAAAATATATAATCTATAATAGATAAAATATAAAATTAAAAATATAATATATGTTATGTATAACACACACATTATATAAATACCTAATCAGATGTCTGCACAATTGCAAAGAGCCCTCAGCCACTGGATTTTTGTCTTTTGTCTTACGTCATTACTATTCACAGTTTCCTCACAACATCATTTTAGGAAAAGATCTTAACCTTCTCCAAGTAAATGCTCAAGCCATCCCTCCCCCTCCTCATGTGGCATCTCCTATGACCAAAATTCATGTTCAATCTCTTCAAAGTGGATCACAGGGCCTACGACTGTTCAGGGCCAAATACTGGAAAATGTGGGATGATCTTAGCTTCCAGAGAAAACATTTACAGTTGAAGTTATGGCAATGAACAGAACCATTACAGGAAAACTGGAAAAAGACTAAGGGAAGAACAGGCAATCAAGGGCCACTTTAAAATGGCAACCATAGATCCTAAGGAGCCTGGCAAAAGGTTGTCTACTTCTTCTTTTGCCATAATTTTCTGTATTTTTTTCTAATATACCCTACTTTATGCTATTTTAGAACCGCACCAGAAAGCCTACATCTGAGTTTCAGAGAATGTATCACGCCACTGATGACTACTTAAAACAGACTGAGGGGGCTCTGATACCTGGCGAACTAATAAAGCCTCAGTGACATAGGAATAAATGAGAATAACTGACAAAGTGGAAAAGATGCAAGGTACAAACACACATAGATAATGCAAACATACAGAGTATAGCAGGCATGCCTGAAAGTGCAAAATATTGTTCACATAAGACAAAACACTTGGCCTTATCATCCTGAAATTCTGAGCATTAAAGAAAACATGCCAGGGCAGAGATCATCCTCCTGTACTTGGCACTGGTGAGGCTGCACCTGGAATCCTGTGTTCAGTTCTAAGCCCCTCACTGCAAGAAAGACATTGAGGTGCTGGAGTGGCTGGAGAAGGGCAACAAAGCTGGTGAAGGGCCTGGGGAACAAGTCTTTTGAGGAACAGCTGAGGGAACTGGGGTGTTCAGTCTGGAGAAGAGAAGGCTCAAGGGGACCTTACTGATCTCTACAACTGCCTGAAAGGAGGTTGTAGTGAGGTGGGAGTCGGTCTCTTCTCCCAGGTAACAAGTGATAGGACAAGAGGTAAGAGCCTCAAGTTGCTTCAGGGGAGGTTTAGATTTCCATATTAGCAAGAATTTCTTCACAGAGAGGGTGTCAGGCATTGGAACAGGCTGCCCAGGAAAGTGGTAGAATCACTGTCCCTGGAAGTGTTCAAAATATGTATGAATGAGGCCTCCAGTGACACGGTTTAGTGGTAGTCTTGGCAGTACAGGGGCAATGGTTGTACCTGATGATCTTAAAGGCATCTTCCAACCCATTCTATTCTATTCCATTCCATTTTATATTATTCTAGTTTATGTGGGCTCTTTATTTTGTTCAACTCACTATAGCTGAAGTGAGCCAGCTCAGAATCCTGATGTTTAGACCTGGGGAGACAGAGGAGCGAAGAAGCCACAGACAATATGGCAGGATGCTAATTCAGGCCTCTTAATAAATTCAGAGACAGAATAAATAAAACAAAAACTGTGTTTAAAATAGAATAATACTAAAAAAACCACCAAAACCCAAAACCAAACCACAACAAAAACCCCAGCTACAGGTGTAGATTGTGAACTGGCATTATCCTCTCTTGTTTACAAAATGACACAGTAATTCTAATGTCAAAATATGTTATAAATAGACAGTTAATTATAATATCTTAGGTCTGGCAACTGCATTTTCACCATCTGAGAGGCAGAAGCTGAGGACCATTTACTGCAAAATTGGAGACCTAAACAAGACAAAAAGAAACACAGAATGAAGTTCAACCAAACCCACAATCTGTTGTTCTTCACACCCTCCACTTGACTATTGTCCTTCAGCCACTTCACACTGGAAGAGAAAGCAAGTGCCGCTGGCCTTGGATGCCCCAGCAGTTGCTGGCCATGGGAGCAACCGAGCCTTGTGGCACCCACTCAGAATGCATCCCAGCTCACTGGCAAAGGGTGATCAACCATCACGCATTTAAATCCAGCCACACAGGGCTTTTTCTTCCTCCTTTCCCACCCAGTCCATGGGTCTGCTGGCTACAGCAGCTACCATAGAAACCAAAGTGCTGCTCTGCAGCACACCGAGCAGATGTCACGCGAAGCAAGATGAATGCGAATGTGGCGAGGGGGGGTGGATGCAAGAGGAGGAGGGAAATCAGCATCACACATTCAGAATTAAATGTTCCCACCAGAGGGAGTGAGTCATGTTTGAAGTAAGTGCAAAGCTGCAATATTTTTTTCCTACACCTTCAATGCACATCCACAAACACGCAAATCTCCATCTTTTATTGGATGTAGGGCGAAACATAGTGACAAAGGATGAGGAAAGGCTGAGGTACCTAATGCCTTCTTTACCTCAGTCTTGAATAGTAAGATCAGTTATTCTCCAGGTGCCCATCCTCCAGAGCTGGAAGACAGGGATGGGGAGTAGAATGAAGCCCCTTTATACCAAGAGGAAATGGTCAGTGACCTGTTATACCACTTAAACACACACCAGTCTTTGGGACCAGATAGGATCCACACAAAAGGTACTAGGGGAGCTGGTGGAAGTGCTTACCAAGCCACTTTTCATCATTTATCAGTGGTCCTGGCTATTGAGGGAGATCCCAGTTGACTGGCGGTTCGCAAATGACACACATTTTGCATCAGAAGGAGGATCTGGGGAACTACAGGCCTGTCAGTCTGACCTCAGCACTGTGGAAGACCACAGTCTTACAAGGAGAGGCTGAGTGAACTGAAGTTGGCTAGCCTGGAGAAAAGCAGCCTTAGGGGAAACCTCCTCACTCCCTACAACTACCTGACAGGAGGTTGTAGCAAGGTAGGTTGGTATCTTCTCCAAGTAACAAGCAATAGAACAAGATGAAATGGCCTCAAGTGGCACCACAGGAGGTTTAGACTGGATATTAGGAAATACTTATTCCCCAAAAGGGGTGTCAAGCATTGGAACAGGCTGCCCAGGACAGTGGTGAAGTCACCATCCCCTGGGGATACTTAAAAGATGTGTAGATGTGGCACTTACGGACATGGTTTAGGATTGGACTTGGCAGTTGTAGGATAACAGTTAGTTCTCTGATCTTAAAATTCTTTTCTAACCTAAATGATTCTATGATTTCATGATTCTAAATAAATGTGCTTTCATCTCTTTTGCACAGGTGTTTGAATTGCCTGTGCTCTGCTCTCTAATGAAAGCTGTGATTTTCTCGTGATGCTAAATTAATGCCTAACCTAAAACAACTATCAAAGCCAGAACTGTGCTGTCATTTCAAAAATGCCCTGTAAAGCTTTTTTCCTTCCTCTCCTTTCTGGATACTGCAGAAATATAACATCATATAAAGTCAATATGTATTAGACAGGCATTTTATGGCAAAAAGTCACTCAATTTTTAAGACTAAGAAGATATAATGCAGTCATGCATTGTGGTTTAACTCAAAGTAAAAAATAGTATCAAACAGTCTGCAGCAGTGTTTCACTTCCTCTGATTGTGGCATTTAAAATGAATATAATTGCCTCAAGTTTTGTTTTGATTTTTCATTTCACAAAAGGCCATTCTTATTATGATCCTTCTCCAAAGCAAGCATTATTCACCCTTCTTTCTTTCATTGGTATGTCTTGTAAATATCAAATTTATAATGCTTACTGCATTTTACTGATACATTTGTTGAAATATTAACTTGCAATAAAATTGCGTGTTGGGGATAGGTTACATGCTTTCTACTTGCAAAATGAGAATTAGATCCCATTGATTTCTGTGGTCTCTGTCCAGTGTCAAGCATAGAGCGTGACAATGGTGAAGAATCATTCTGAAAGGTGCTGAGTGCTCATCATCTTTGTGGGTATCAATGAGGTTGAAGATGCTCAGCATGTTCAAGATGCAAAGCCATCAATTCCCATGGTCCTTCAACATCTCTGCATCTGCAAGTGGACCTGCACAGACACAATGATCAGTTCCTGTGGATACCAGTGAAGATTTCCACAACAAGATGGAAGGATAATTTAGAAATAAATGGGATGAAACATTTTGTAGGCTTTCCTTCAAGTGGACTATATGATGAATTCACAACTATAAACAGCGATAGAGACAGAAATTGATGCAAAAAAAAATTACATCTACTTCTCTAGAGTGTATATACTTAAATGATGAGCCATCATACATGAGTGTTTCCCCCTCCAATCTCACTTACACACTACATTCATCTTCCTCTTTTCCATAGCAAAATATAAACCCCACAGAATCTCCTGTTGTCACCACTTACAAACACCAGTAGGATACTTCTACTTTTAGCTGATATGTAAAACACTGCTTTGTGGCTTACACAGATGTGGACAAACAACTTTGGGATGCCGAAATGACAAGAAACCTGGCGGCTGCACACAAAGAGAAAGAGGAAAACAAGCTCCTGCATTTCATGCTTCTGCAGACCTGCAGCGAAGCCACTAGAGGGCAATGACACAAATCAGGTTTTCCTCCAGCCCTGTTAGGTCCCCTGATTTCGCTCTCTGAACGTTTTTCCTGAAGTAACACCTCATGGGATAATGGGGAAATATATTTCCTATGATTGCTGGCACATAAAATAGCCACCACGTATATATAATTGCAAGAAGAGTGGGATGAAAAATAATAATCCAAGATATAATTAGTCGATTTAGGTAAAAATAAAAAATACAGAAAGTAAAATGAGGGAGATTATTCGCACATTTGTGTGCGAATGTGGATAAGGAGGAAGGATGCTACAAGCTCTCACTGCGATTTATAACTCATCTTTTTTCAGACATTTTCTTTGGATGTTTTAAGCTCCGTAAAACTTTACCTTTGGGGCTGGAAAGTTGTCAACAAATTGTATTTGCTGAAGACAATTAAATTTTTACATATTCTAGGATAACAGTTGGGAGACCTTCAGCAGGAAGAACCAGTCAATAAACCTAAAGTTGCCTAATTACTCAACTTTTTAGAAAAATGCCTTTCCCACACAAGCAGTGGATGGTTAGCATTGAATATTCTAAAAGAGGGAATAAGCACCGATTTCCTGCAGCACTTCATAAGGGACAAGTAAGACAAGACACACAACACTGTGCTAATTTGTACTTGGTTAAAAACAAAAACAAACAAAAATGAAATGACGTTCAAATGGTAAGGAATATAATTAGTGCCAATCAACATGTTTTTGTAGAAAACAGGTCAAATATAAACCCAACATCTTTCTTTGATGAGATGACAAAGTTTAGATGACAAACGAAACTTTGTAGATGCAATAGTTAATATTTTACATTTGATTTAGTACCATATAACTATTTTGATTAAAAATAAAAGTGCAGCATGGTATTAATACAGCAAATGATAACTGGACTGAAATGGATTTTCACCAGAATCATTATGAAGCACAATGATAAAGCCTTAGAAATAATTATAAAATTAGTGCTGGTAAAATCAGAAGATGACATAAAGGTCAGATTTACAGCAAATGCTGATAATGCCAGGGTGCTCACCCTGCACATTTGAGATTATTGTGACATAGTTAAACCTCAAATTCTACAACTAGGAAGGTGAAATCTGAAGATTTTTTATCTAGGAACAAAGAATCCAGACAGATCTACAGAAATGGATATAAACGGCAGTGTACCCACAGAGGTTATTTGACCTTTGTTTAGATCATTGAGTAAATTAATTCTCTGATGCTCTATTCAGTTCTGATATGCTGTTGTTGCTGTTGCTTGCTTTTCTCCACAGAAAAAAGAAAGCTGATTAAAAAAAACCCAACAAACCAGCTGATTTTAACAGACAAAAACTTCAAGAACTCTCAAAACTAAACTTAGAGAATCGTTTTGATGAAAGTCCATGACATGAGAACATTGATGCATAAAGCTACGATTTTGATCGTACATCTTTTCCAATAAAAAATACTGAGTTGAATAACACTTACTATTCCACTGAAGAGATGGCGCATCCCTGGCTTTCACTGTCAGTCACCTGCTGTTACAAATATATACCTTCACCTAGTTTAAGCTTTGGGCTATGGGTCTTCATTATGCCTTTCTCTACTAGCTTACAAAGTGCTTTTATGTGTAAAAGTTTTCCTTCTATGAACATCTTAAATACAGTTCCTTTAAAAATTGAAAAAGATGTGGTTTAACTGGCTCACCTAAAAATAACCAAAGCAAAGGAGAAAGGAGCAACCAGAATGGAAATATATTAACCTCAAAACGCCACTGGAAGCTGACTGCTGGGCGAAAGGTCAAAACCAAAATATACAGAGCAGAGTCCTGGGGACTGGGAGCACTGTGTCACCTTAGAGCAGCCTTCCAATATCTAAAGGGGCAGACAAGAAACCTGGAGAGGGGCTTTTGACAAGGGCAAATAGTGATAAGATTAGGGAGAATGATTTTAAACTGACTGAGGGGTGATTTAGATTGGACATTAGGAAGAAATACTTTACTGTGAGTGCAACTGGCACAGGCTGCCCAGAGAAGCTGTGGCTGCCCCACCACTGGCCATGTTCAAGGCCAGGTTGGATGGAGCTTGGAGCACCCTGATTTAGTGGAAGATGTCCCTGCCCATGGCAGGGGGTTTGGAAATAGGTGAGATTTAAGGTCCTTCCAACACAAACCAATCCATGATTCTGTGATTTCTCAGTCTTTGGTGACACTTTCTGCAGTGGCCCTGCAGAGCACACCTACATGTTTCTGCAGAGGGAGGTATCTTAAGATGCTTTAGGCTACAGAAGAGGGAATATATTTTGTCTACCCTTACATGCTGGGTAGTTAGATTTACTTTTAGACCCTGTGACTAAATGGCATGTAATAAAGGTCAGCTAGGAAAAAACCACAAGTTTATTGTTGTCTGCAGGGATAAAGAGAGGAGAAGATCTCTCAGAAACACAGGCCTGTGAAAGAAAGTGGAAAATTTCAAGACCAGAATAAGTGGAGGATTACGAAGAAAGGGATGTGGGGCAAGGTGAAATGATAGAAGATGCTGGAAAGCAAATTAGAAGGAAACAAACAACAAGTTAGGGCTGAAATATACTTGGGAGTGGGAAAATGATGTGAGAAAGACAGAAGAACTGATTTTTCGACATCAGCTCAATGAAGAGCTGTAACGTGGGCTTTGCTTGATCTTCATTGTCAGCACTACATGGTGTGAATGCAGACATCCATCTTGCTGATACTTCACCAGTTAGGCTCATAGGCAGCGTAAGATGACAAAATTCCTAGCTACAGCAGCAAGGAATAAAATCAAAGTCATAGAAACAGAGATTCCTGAATGGAAATTTTTGAACAATAGGACTGAACTCACAAATACCCCATCCCTCCTTGTCCTCAGACACACCAAAATATTTCAGCATAGGAGCATCTGTCCAGCAAGTTACATCCTTTGTGTTTCACAGCAGCTCTTAACAAAATATCTTCTATATCCCCATATGCCTGAGTACAAACACAGGAATAAGCTCATTGATACACAATTGAGAAAGTAATTATGTTAGCATCTGTTGTAACTCCATGCTTTCCTGGGAATGGTGGATATGCATTAACACAAACAGAAAAGTTCTGGCTTTTCCAAACTGGATTGCTTTAATTTTCACAATCCTACAAAACTCCAGGACAAGACTGGTAATACCATTGATGGTATAGCCCATCAACCAGAAAGCCCATTCTGACCTCCTGCAATTTAGTTCATACTATGGATCTAAAAGAAAACACAACTAGCCTACAAGCAATCTGTAGAACTCAATAAAGGAGAAAAAGATCTTGATGTAAAAAGATCACAAGATCAAAACAGACATGACAATGTTGCTGGCTAAAGCATACTCTGATTTTTCTTTCCAGGAAGTATTGACTTGTTTTCCCAAAAGCTGAGAGCTGTAGTTGACTAAGTGTCATACTTCAAACAGAAAATAAGACACAGAATCTTCTGACAATTCCTTGGGGAACAAAAATGCTGAAAATAAAGAAACTCCTGGGCCAGATTTTTATCTCAATTGCATTACTGGAAATCCAAAGTAATTCCATTGATTCTAATAGTGTTGTTCTGGCTTTACAGCTGTATTGTTGATATGCATTGTGTCCTGTGAGAAAATCTGGAGACTTACTTCAGCAAACATTAACATCAGATAGAAAGAAACCTCATGAGGGTATGGCAACTGTCGATACATGATGTAGTTCATCTGGTTATCCACTTGTTTGAAACCAAGTGCTTAAGCATATTTTATAAATGTGGAGTATCTCGTTTCCATGTGTCACCTTTGTGGAGCTCAGAACTTCCTGAAGCGCCATTATGTTCCTATATCTGATTTGAAAAGCCATTTCAGACAAATTTTTGGCTTTACATTTTAGAGTTGGATAAACAGTGTAAAAGAGTTCCGTGAGTACTTCCTTGAATTCCGGCTTAGGCACATTTCTGTCACTAAGAAAACTTATGGTTTGAATAGTGTTCTTTGGATCCAACAACTTTGCACTAAGGATAAGCAAACTATGGATTGCAGAAGTAACACTCACAGACTTCACCATGCTCATTAAAAATGCATGTGCCATCTAAAAATGACCAAAAAAACCCCAAACAAAACCAAAAACAAAACCCAGAAACTTTTTGATCCATTTTTTAATTTGTATGGAAATATAAAACAGGCTAACCCCTCTCCACCTCCCCAGATCAATGCAGAGAGTCACACTATAAGCCTTATCTTTCAACACATCGTGAGACTTAATACATCTCAAGATGATTTTTGGTTTTGTCTTCCAGAAATTTTTGCTGAAGTCGCTTTTAAGGGCCGTGTTTAATCCAAAGAGAAAAAGATCTGACCCAGAAAGGCAACAGCTAATCCTAATCATCTTCCTTTTGCCTTAGCCTTTTTCTAGACTATTTTATCATGTCCTCCCCATAATTAATCTCATCTAAACTAAGCTCCTTGAAAACGTCTTGGACACAAGAGGAACATTTTTCACCATGAGATTATTCCAGCCATTGGAATAATCTCCCCAGGGATGCGGTGGACTCCCCAACATTGGAGGCTGTTAAGATTCAGCTGGACAGAGAGCACCCTGGGGTGCTGGGACATCTAGTCCCAGCTTTGCCAAGAAGATCATGCTTTGCCAAGAAAGGTTGGACCAGATGATCCCTGAGGTCCCTTCCAACCCGGGATTCTATGTTTCACTATGATTCTATAATTCCCTAAGAAAACTATATCCTGTTCCCTGTAAATCACTGTTCACTTAAACCATAATTATTAACAACCTAATCAAATTTATGCTCCTGACATTTAATATGCTTGTGAAACTTTAAAAAGTGCCATAACAGTTGCATAATCAAGATCAAGAAATTCAAAAGCCTGAGATAGAAGCTCTTCAGAATGATCCTGTATGCCATGGAACCATGTGGGAACACATTTATAGGCTGATATAAAAGTATTTAACTTTAGTGTGTTGTCTTACCACTGCTATGACTAGGATGTATAGGAGATCTATGCTAGCTGGAGTGGCAGCTGAAGGCCAGGTCAGATAGGGTAGGACAGTTCAAATGGCACTAGACTGCTGAAGGCAAGTCAGCTTATCTCTTTATATCTTTATCTTTTGAATCAGAATGGGGATCTGCCCTGAAGATTGAGAAAACCTGCCTAAGTGTATGAAAACTTGATGTCTAGCCAAATCTAGGATGTTTTTACATTACTGGCAAGCTGATCAGAGCATGCAGTACAAAGCACGAAATGTTTTATTTACAACCCATACTTGGAGTCAAATCCATTTGCTATTTACATTAGTTTACTGTAGGACATTTTCTAGCATTAGTTTAAATGTCCAACATAAGAGTTAGCTTGAAGCACTGGTTTCACATTCACAGTACAATAAAGCAAATGGCTTCTTTGCTGAGCTCCATGACCACCCAGATGAAAAAAATTACTGTAGAACAGAAAGTACGGTTTCATAATGTTGTCCATACTCCTAATTTCAAATGCATAATTAGCTATATTTGCAACAGTCAAAGGGCTAAGTGAAACACACAGCCTTTGATCAAATGAACAGCATATATGCAGAATCAAAAGCTAAAAAAAATCTTGCTTTCTTCAGCATTGACAAAAGCAAGCAACATGTGCTGTTGCTGCATTCAGGGGAATGGAAATAGCACGCAAGTGGTAGCATACTGCACTCAGCATAGGATGGTGTCACTTCTCCTCGACCTCAGTGAATTTTGAGAGGTGTCCTTAGTCCTTCAGTGCTCATTTCCATTTTCATAAAGACATATGCAACCTGCACATTTCATGGTTTCAAAATAAAGACATCTTGATGGTGAAATTAAGATGTTTTTCGACTCACAACATAAGATTCTACAGCACAGAAATATAGGAAAAATTGTTAAGAAAAAAAGCCAGATAAACGATAGATATAATATTGAGTAAAGTCGTCATATGTTATGGCTGCAAAGAAAAACATAGGGCACTGACCATGCCAACCATAACAGTATTTCCTACCAAAGAGGTAGAAAAAAATAGACAGCATGTACCACAGAACTTTACAAATGCATCATATAGATGCACTTCAGCATAAATTCAACAAAGAAATTTACTTCATGCCATTAAAACTTTCATCTTGTTGCCACTGTTCATACAAAACCTCCTCTTCCATAGCTGAATGAAGCTCTCTGTTTCTCAGGAGGGATGGACTTAAAAAAGGTATCTCTGTAGCACAGATGAGTGATTTCAAAACAAATAATGGCTTAGCTTATCAGATCAGATTTGCTTATTTTCATAAAGACTACCACCATCAATCAAGAATCAAGTAGCTACTATTCACATCATAGTGAAGCAAAGATAATTCAATACACAAAGCTCTGAAATAGACATAATTTGAAGGCGAGTAAGCAGGTGCTATTTTTTTATCAGCTCTATTGTATTGCTTTAATAACAACCTGCTTTTTAAAAGACCTATTTAACTTTCCCAGCCAAAAACACGTGAAAAACTGTCTCCCATCCAAAGCATGTTCTTAACTCACACAGCAATATTTTCCATCACATAAATGTAAATGCACTCCACAGGGTATTCCTTGATGCCATGGAAGACTCAAAACCATCAATCCTGGAGGTCTGTAAACAGCCTTTCCTCCAGCCTTAACAAATACAATCCTTACCACTTCATTTCCTTGCAGATTGCTGTGCCAAAGCTCATTGCACTGGCCAGGAAACTCCAGCTTTTAAATCTCTTTTCTATGATATCAAATATGTAGTTCTTGATTTTGCAGCTGAGGGATTTCTTGGGTTGTTCCCTCATCACCTCACAACAAGCTTATGAAACTTACACAGTACCTGTGAGGCTGCTATGTTGCAGAGACTGTTGCATCTTCTGAATGTCAGTACTGTGGGGGTACTACTGCGGTGTAAAGTCAATCTCAGAGTTAATTCAGTGTGTTCCAAGATCTCATGTGGCAAATTCAGGATCAGGAGTGCTATCATGTAACTGCAGCCACACTGAAAGTTGGCCATTGCAAATGGAAGACAGCACTGTAAATCCGCAAGTGCACAAAATAACACTGATCCCCATTCTTCGCCTGGTCATCTATGGTTCATCATGCAACTGTTCAGGACTTTAACAGTAAAAAATCCCAACAAAACAAAACTCAACCCCAAGACCATTCCCCAAACCCATCACTGTAAAACACTTTAGTAAAGGCCACATTTTTAATGTCTCCAAAAAATCTCAGTATTTCTATACTCCTGTGCCTTTCAGCCCTTATTAATCACCCAGATTACAACTATGATGCAAATGACAGCAGCTCTCCCCACCAACTTCTCTTAGCTATAACAAATCAGGAGTTTATTACCTCCTCACACCACCCAACACCTCTGTCAAGACCTAAAGATTCATTATTATTCACAGAAAGGCCCTTTAGTTGCTTTGTGGAAGGATGTTCCCCTGATAAATATTTGCTTTTGTAAAAAAATTATAACCTGTGCTTTGCTCTCTCTGCACAGTGTTCACTGTCAGTGCTGCCCTACGTGAAGATGCAGAGATGTTGGCATTTTTGCATACTACTTTAATACAAACCAAACATAGAAAGGAGTTACTCTGTACATTCTTGCAGTCTGAAAACCCAGTGCTAGCGCTTGACAAAAGAAACACTTCAAATGATTCAGAAAAAAATTAAAAAATAAATACAAACTTCTTCCCACCCTGATTTCACTATTTGGATTATTGCCTAGATAATCCATTCGAAAACCAAATGCAGCCTAGCAACTGTCTTGAAAATTGAGTAACCCCAGGTTCAACTGCATTATAAAACTTCAGCTCCAGGCAAAACTGACGGAACAGCTCATTTGCAGTACTTTCACCAAGCCCTGGCCTTCATTGTACATCTTTCTGATTACACTTACATTGTGTTACAATTTACTGGCAGCACTATAGTATTACAATATGTAATACCACTAGCCAACTCTGACTGTATGCATTCAGTTTCATCAAGAGCTAAAGACACATGCCTCAATGCATATTCATTGCTCAGCCATTTCTCAGCTGTTAAAACAGCTGCATGAATCAGCAACAAGTTTCACAACTTAAAATAGATGTAACCCTGCAGGATACTTGGGCTCTCTGTGCATTACGATTCCCACTCATAGGCTGGTAGGAGCTAGGGACATGGTGCACTTAACTACAGTATTTCTGTACTCAAGCACAGAACTACCCTAAAGGTGTAAGCTACATTAGTGTTTCAGTTTGGAGCTGAAGTGTGCTTTTGTAATAAATCTCCTATCCATTGGGACAGATGAACTCATTTTGATGGGGGTCTAGCAGAAATGCACTAGTGACTTCCACCTGCTAGTAGCATGTGTGCTTCCAAGGACCAAACTATAACTACTGAAGGGTAAACCCTCTTGAAATGCACAGTGTGCTCTGGATCTTTAGTACAAAAGGTTTTGTTCTGCAGATCTGATCCTCTCAGCCCACACTGACTGCTGAATGTAGACAGAGTTGAACATGGCTTTCTGACTTCCACATAGGAGCTATGGCTAGCCTTTTTGGAGGACGAAATTTATTATATAAACTTTGGGGTTGGATGGTTTCTACATTCAGGGAAGAAAAACGCTTCCTTTGAGTTAACAGCCCTACTTGCCTTTGAAAAAAAATTATCCAGCAAATATGAATCTTCTGTTCAGAGGCCACTCCGAGCTCTCTTCCAGGTCCTCAGCTAAAAAATACCACCTAAGAGCACATGCAAAATTAACCAGTGAACAAACAAATAAGCAGCGTTTTGGTTTTATTCATTTGCTGTGCCAAGAAACTCTAGAATCACACATACATACTGCAGTTATTGTACTTCCAATATTTGTTTGTCCTTCCCCTATTTGGTGTATACACTACTGCTTATCATGTTATCATGCTACCCCCACATGTTTTTATCTGTCATCACATGCATAGATATATGCATGTGCCATTACCAAAAGAGCTTGGTATTTATTTTAAATTACTGCAATGAAAGTGGTTGTTTTACATTAAAGTACTATAATACAAAACATTTAATATGAAAAGAGATTCCTGAACATGTTGTTTGCTCAATATGTTTCTCATAGAATCATGCTACTGCTACTACAATACCACAGATATTATTGTAGATATTGTTGTTAATAATACATAGAAACTACATATCCTTTAGGAATTTCAGTATGTATTTGTTGCGTTTCCTTAGCTGGTGACACAGACCCTTCCTTCCCCCTACTTCAATGCAAAAAAAAAGCTCTACATGTGATCACTTACAGAGTCATAGAATCATAGAATAGTTAGGGTTGGAAAGACCTTAAGATCATCTAGTTCCAACCCCCCTGCCATGGGCAGGGACACCTCCCACTAAACCATTATCACCCAAGGCTTTGGGCCTAATTATATATATGTACTAATTATACACACTTTTCAAATGGTGATAGACTTCAAAGTAGGTAAATTTTAAATTGTGCCATTAAGGAAATCTATTTGATGATGGAAATTTCTGCAATACCATATTGCAATCTCCTACATCGTAATTTTGCTTTCAAGTCTGCATTAATTTAATGAGAAAGAACAGCAGAGAATAATAGAGTTGGGAAAGCAAACTGAAAGCTGTAAGATTTACAATGTGATGCTGGTCAGCAGATGCTAACAGAAAGGAACAAAAACAATTTAGAAAAGGAATGGATCTAAGGTAGACAATGAGTAAAAAGAAGTTCTGGCTTTTAAATATGAATACCAAACCTTCAGAAACCACTCAGTTAATAAACACCTGCCAGACTGACTTATCCCCATGTGTTCAGCTACTTACAAGAAAATGTATATATATGTCACTGAACACTTAATTTACATGCACAGTTATCACACTGCTAAGCACGACTTGCAAATTAGTTAATGCAGTTCAGAGCATCTCTTTGCATGCAAAATAATGCCATCTGTATATATAAACCAGCTCTAAAGTGCACACATAGCTCAGCCCACCAATGTCATATACACATTTAGGCAAACCAAACTACCGCACAAGACTTCAGCACAAGCACCTCCTTCTTGGACCTTGGTAGGTGCTTCTGACTGACATAACCTCACTCTCCAAAAAAAACGGTTGGTTAATTTTAACATTAAATATCCACCAAAACCCCATGTTCATTAACATAACACTAGTGAATTCATAGTATAAATGAATGTATGAAAACTGATATTCTTTTAGCACTACTTAATACTCTCGTAGACTTGATGTCCTACTTGTGTAGGGTTTTTATATAAATTCTTTTAATTTATATATCTCTCCTGCAGAAACTGAATATTACACTGACAAGGCCACAAGGCAGATCAGACAGCAATTGCAATGGAGCAACACTATATCCCTCTACCTTTAGTTAAATAACAGCTTATGTGGCAGGGAAGAGACAGGATCCATCTTCACTGAAAAACAGAACTGTGTCTAGAAAGGTCAATCTTCTCTCACACAAATTCTAGTGTCAAAACAAATAGTCTTACTGAGTCAGGGACTGTCACATTTAACTGAAGACATTTATGGAATGGTTTGGTAGAAGCATTTAATAAGCAGCAGGTGGGTGATTCTGAGTTACCAAGATCAAATATTGATCAGAACTTTCCCCTAGTGTTCAAGAACTCTTGGGTCTGAGAGTCTGAATACACCATTCAAAGTGAGTTGTCCAGATACACTTGAATAGCTTCAAGATCACAGACTTCTCCTCTGGCACACCCACAAAAAATTGTAAAAGAGATTAAAAATATCTCTGCACAAGTAACTATTTTTCTTCCTGCATAGCTATAAAATTACTCACATACACACACACAAAAATCTCATAGAAGTTGGAATTTAAAGCAAATATGATGCAAGTTCAGTACTGGAATGAGGATCTCCAATAGCAACAGAGACAACGCACAGCACAAGGAGATTTTGAGATAATTGGTGACATCTTTGACCTCCCCTCTCATGTGAAGCAATTCCATGCCCTTCCCAATATTACCTTTTGATATTCTTCCTTAGATCTCAAGGCAGCTTCCATCTGTTCAGGAGAAAATGTGTAGATGGCGGAGCGATACTGTGTGCCAATGTCCCCACCTTGTCTCATTCCTGGGGAGAAAGAAAACACAGCACACCATAACGATCACCATCCCCACCTGACTAGACTGCAGGCCTAAGTTCAACAGACATAAATTTAGGATGCTCCATACACCTGGATTAGCACAGTCTCTTATGTGCATACTCAGTAGGCATTGTTAGGAAGTCCAAGTCTTTCCTTGATTAAATAGTCCTGAAGAGATTAAACTCTGATATCTCCTTTTAAACAACATGCAAATGAAATGTGAGCATTTTACATTTTGGTAAATCATAGATAGTCAAATACAGATGTAAAACCATAAATAATCAAGCTGCAGTTACTGTAATCAATGTACTCTTAAAATACTTATTTTGAACCATGCAAATATTTACAAAAAATAAAAGTTTATTTTACCAAGTGCTTAAAAACTTTCTTGTGCTGGAGGAGTACATCTTAATGGGAGAAAGGTTCAAAACACCCTTGGAGATAATTAGCTATTCTTCTCTATGCACAAACCAAGACTGGTATGCACGCATTGCCAAGTTACCTTTGAAGTTCTCCATTTCTAACAGCATCTCTTATGAAGCTCTCAAATCTGAGCTCCAAGAGCACTCTGATAGAGGATTGTGATAAGGAGAAGGTTTGGATAAAGCCTGGCTGACATAGTACTGTTACAGAGTGAGCAATGCCTAGGAACAGCAATGCTTTCACAATTTTTTTTTGTTTGAGAGAAGCAGAAAGCACAGGTATATATGCTTATATCTATTTAATTCTACTTGCAACCTACATGTGGATAATACAGATAGCAAAAGTATCTAATACTGTTTATATGTGACATTTTGAAAACAAAACCCTAGTTATGCATACCCATAACTCCTTCAAATTATACCACAAATGAGTAATTCTGGTAATTAGCCCCTTTGATGCTGATGTATGTAAATCCCTTCAAAAGGCTAGTTGCATGAAGTTGTTCATGTATGAATTTCCAAAATATGGGATGGCTACTACCTACAAAACCATAAAATAGTGGGTCAAAACAGAGAGATTACTATTCCCTCAAGTGATTAGTTCAGACGTGGTTTGGCATTATGCAGTCCTAGGCAGCCATGCTGGCCAAAGGCATTGCTGTCTTTCATCACTATCCGCTCTCATTTCCCCAGGCAGCAATACTGCAAGCCAGCTGTACTGTGGATCATTCCATAAAGTCAAAAAACAGTCTTAGAGAGGAGCTTTAGCATTAACAATGGTATGGAGGTGCAATTTTGCAATTGCAGTTTCCCAGTTTCTGTCTTTCATACCTAGTTCCCAATTTTGCATTTAAGAACATAAATTCTGGCTTTCCTGTAATAAAAAGTATTCAGTTTGAGTTTGTCTGGTGTTGTATATGAACTTGGATGAGTTAAAAAGCTGGTGGTTCTGAAGCAGACTCAGACTCAAAGAAGCCGACTCCTCTCAAATGCCTGCTACCCAAGACAAATTGGAAATCATCAGAATTTGTCTTTTGACTGCCACCAGAATACAGAAGACACTTTGAAGACTACCATCAAGTCTCAGGACTATAGAGATGAAATGGAAAAACACCTGCACACCCTGATGCCCCCCCTAGGAAAGGGCAGAGGGTAGAGAAAGAACCTGTGATAGTGGGGGGGAAAAGATGCTACCAACATAATGCTACTCATTAAACCATGATAACTTTTATCCCTCTTGCACTTTCCAAGGAAACAGACAAATGGTTTAAAGGATAGTACAATAAATAAAATCTGGCTGAAATAATCATGAACTAAAAGCTGCAGAAATATTTTAAAAGATGCATTTGGACAAAAATTCCATTCAGTGACCAGCAGTATACATCAGAGATGTTATTCCAAAAAATGTTACAGAGTTTTCTGATGATTTGGTTTACTTTTTAACTGCTAAAGTGTTACATTATTACATACAAGAGCAACAACTACCTTCGTCAGCAATACTTAATAGTGTGGTCTGCAAGGCAAAGAATACTTTGCTCAACTCTTTGCAAGTATTTTAGGGTATTAGGGAGCTCTTGTAAAGCCAGTGTACTGAATAGAAAGGCACAAAAGGAATACAGGCTAGTAAAGCGTTGGTTTTGTCAAGATACATTAATGCTGACTGATGTTTGAGCTTAAGCATTAGTATTCAACAAACCTATTTATTGTTTAACAGACTACTTAACAACCAAATAAGGAACCGATTACAAAAATCTCCATAAATGGAGGGTCACGACATAGTATACCAGCTTTTAGCAAGCATTTCAAGAGTATGAGTTTAGCCTAAACTTATATGTTTGGTGCTCTGAGTGAGAAGATAAACAAGATTATTTAATATGTGCACATACCACCATTGCATAGCAATAGGCAAGTGGTCAGCTTAATTTACTGAAGAGAAGTTTAAGAGGAGAACTGACTCTGATTTACAAATATGGATATGATCTAGAGAAACACCCTGATAAATAAGGCTCTTTAGTTTTGCCAATGTTGCCTAACTATGCAGGCCAGTTTAAAGTCCAAATATACAAAATCCAGATGGAAAATAAGGCAATATTCAAACAGCAAAGAGAATTTTACATTGGAACAACGCACCTAAAGCCATATCCCTTTCCTGAAGGCTTCACATTAAGGATATACATTTTCTGCAAAGATATACCAGAGCCCAAAGAGCTGTACAAGGTCAGTGACAAAATCATGAAGTTAAGGAGGAGGCTGGACTGTGCAATAGTAACAGCCTCTCCGTGAACTCAAGCATTGGCTTGACTGTTAAACCATCCACTAACTATGATGAAGGCTGAATAGGTATTCTTATTATTACCTCAAAGTGTAGCTTTAATGTGATCAATCATCTAAGCTAAAATGTCATTCATTTTTACATGTTACTTAAATCAATTTGTACCTAAATCTCCCACAAACAGTAGCTAATACATTATCCAAATCACAAAGACTATGAGATAAGAAAATAAGTTCCATGCATATAGACATAATCAATTACTACTGTTGCTGTTGTTACTTGTAATATACCTCACATGTACAAACTTACTTCTCAAGGGTCCATCACTGAATTTTTAAAACCCTCTGGCAACTCTTACTTGTTGAGATTCACTAACTCAATGAGTAGCAAACAAGGCAAAAAAGTCAGTTTACTAAACAACTGTTGTAGGATGATTGAGCTTAACAATCTAGTTTTTCTCTGAAAAAATGAAGTATAATAAATAAAAAATTATCTCTGCTTGGCTATCTAAAAAATCCACAATGTCATCTGCACTTAAATTTCCTTCCTTTTCTGAAATGACTTTCTCATTTTGTCTATCGTGACATTCTCTCTGCATTAAAATTAGTCATATATATTAGGCTTCAGATAAGAAACAGAAAATATAAATAATTAATCTAATAAAGATGCTAAACATATGTGAAGATACTTGGTACTGCCAAATCAAAACACATTCTTACAAGGGATTGATACCACTGATTCTAGCTGCACTGGATGCACATTAGACTATGAAAAAGTCTTCTGAGACATCTTCGGTTCCACCGAATCATGGAATGGTTTCACAGTGCCAATTAGAATCTCTATAACTAGAGATAACCAGGCAGAGTTTAAAGGGCTACCCGATGTCCCTGCTGTGATGCAAATACAGCCAAAGCCTGGGTGATTTACTTGATTTTTACTGGTGAAGGTTTAGAGCAGAGACAAGCCCTTGAGCTTTACATCAGGTCCTCCAGGATTCCGACACTAGAGTCCTCTTGGCCAGCTCAGGGTTTTCAAGTTCACCCCATCTCATCTGGGTGTACTTTCCAAACATCAGTGGTACAAGACAGCAACTGGCAAAAAGGCAAATATCCATCCCCCTGGCCAGGTGATCAGGAGAACATCCAACAGTTGCAGGAACAAATACACCCTGGAGCCAAAAGGCTGGCACTTGCTGTTGATGCCCGAGACAAAGAAAAGTGGCTGCTATGCTGAGAATGTCCACAAAATCTTTTGTCAAAGAAATATTTAGATAGAGAGGCTGATTTTAGAAGTGGCAGAAAAGCATAGAATTTGCTACCCTCTAGCAAAAGACAAAAATACTTGGTTTTGAATACAGCTGCACAGTGCCAGAGTATAAACCCAAAGCCTGTGTGAGAATTGGGCAGTCCTCGTAAGCTCTTGTCTCAGGAGAACCAGTGAGGATGAAGGCATCTGGAGCATTAAACATCTTTAGATCTTGGGCATGGATCATATTTACGAATTTTACTTTGGCTGACCAAAGCACCTCTGCGGTTCTCAGCCTGGACCACTCTGGAGAACATAAAATTTCCTCACTGTGCCAGCAAACAGAACACCAATTAATCAAAAAATGCCCTCAAGAGCTGAGCGCTGACTTATATGAAACAAAAATTTGTGGCCACAGGATGGCAGATGGAGAGAACAGGGAGCTGTGATGTTCTCCCAGATACTGCAAAAGGAACAATTGCCAGGCTGAGACAGCCATGCAAGCAAGCACACTGCCATGGGAAAAAAATGTTATTTGCCAAAATGCAGATAACAGTCAAACAAATAGCTCCGAAAAGCTCTCTAACCTCTTTGATATCTTCTAAGGCACCTGGATAAGAATTACTTCATTTTGGTTTAACACATATTTCGTTGGCATCAAAGTAGTAAATACTTGATTTGAATGACTGGAAGAGATGAAATCATCCTGTCTCTATTCAGCATGTCAATACTTTTTCCTTCATAGTTTCTATACCTTGTCAAAACTACAGTGTATTCTTGGCAGGGGCAAAGAGTTCCCCCTTTAAAACAATTACACTACAGTTTGGGTTTCTGTTGATAAGCATCTTAGGTGGGTTGCTGTCTTTTTCTGTCTAACACTAGAGTATCTTGAGGTCAATAAGAAATAGGAACATCCACAGCATTAATAAAACCACATATTTTCCAGTACTATGCTGGTTTTAGTTTTTGCTTTAGAAATTGCAAACAAACAGGTTTCTTTCAAAACTGTGATTGTTTAATGTATTACTTACAGAAGGCTAAAGCAAAATATATTTTATTTATTTTAGTCATTAGATCAAGGATTTCTTTTGAAGATCCAACCCTCTAATGACTTGAAAGTAATACTTATACAACACTCCTTATCTTCTCCCATTTTAAAATAATGAAAAAATGTAATGGCATCATTTGTCAACCTTGCTATTCTCAGAGGATCCAAAGCATAATGGAGATAAATGACTAAGGTCTGTTAGACTCTTCTGTGTCACCCAGTGAAATTTTAAAGGGCAGTTCAAAGCTCTTATTTTTATCATAATTTTTTATGTGATTTATAGACTTTTCTTCAGCTGTCACTTATTTTCTTATTCCTGCAGAAACCTGATGCACTGATTGGTCATTTTCTTTTCCCCAATCAATCCTTGCTGAGTTAAGACTAATAAAACTCCTTCTTCCAGCTCATCATATAATTATTTAGTAAAAATCAATTGCACCATGTCACCCTGGCTTGATGTCATCACTCACTGTAATGATTACATCTATACAGCTTAAAAGTTGCCAAGGGAAAGTAAAACTCTTTATAGCATATGATTAAAGGAGAAAAATGTTAATAGAAGAGAAGTTAGTTACACTGCTGTGGATTGAGAGTTCTTGATGAGTTTCAAGGTGCCGGGGAGCAGGAAGGATAAATGAAAAATAAAAATGTATCTTCAGAAGGTTATAATGCATGAATGAGCTTGTACATATAAAAGAAAATTTTAGTACTGTCAATAGAATGAAAGGCTTGCAGACCTTTCAATATACATGGGTTTCAGTGTCAAGGAGGAAACTATACTTTTGGTCTTCCCTATTTGGTCATCATAGAAAAAAAGTACTGCATTACCTAGTGAGCCGCTGGAACAAGTGCCCAAGATGTTGTGAATGCTCCATCCTTGGAAGTGTTCAAGGCCAGGTTGGATGGGGCTTTGAGCAATCTGGTCTAGTGGAAGGTGTCCCACAGGCAGGGGGTTGGAAATAGATGAGCTTTGAAGGTCCTTTCCAACTTAAACCCTTTTATGATTCACCATCACCACATCATACTATATTAGTATGGTCCACCCTAGCATCTGCTGGGAAAAGTCATCCAAGAACTAGAAGCTAATCAGAAATGTGTTCAGGAGATTCTTCATCTCCTTCTTTCAGCCAGAATAAATCTCTCCTGCCCCACTAAGTACACCAAAAACATTTCCTGAGCTTTGCTCTCTACAGTTTTGGCAGCCTGCTTGTATTCAATATGAAATAAAGGGACAGCTTTCAGAATGCGTAACTCTGCAGGGATAGGTTTTAAGCTCAATCCAGCAAAATGCCCACAACTTTTTCTGCTTCCAATTTTTGTGCTTGTCCACATGCTAGTTTGTTGGTTTGGGGGGTTTCTGCTGGTAAAAAAGAAACACAAACACCACATATATTTCATGTAGGTTAAAAACTATAGCTTTCCTGTTCACAGTTCAGAGACATTCCTGTGTAGTATAGCAGGGACTGTCACTGAAGGGGTGGTAGTATACCAGCATAGGCTTCATCTCTGATTAATTATCTTTGCTTTTTATTAGCATTATTACTATTCAATAGTTATAAAATGCATCACATTGCTTCTCAAGATAGTTCAAATATTTTCTAAAACAAGAAAGTCCGAATGAAGACTTGGTTTAAAAGAAGAGTTCCTGGGATGGGAATGAAATCTTTTAACAATATTTATCAGTGTAGATGGAACTAAGCTTCCAGGTTTAGGAAACCAAAAGTTGACCAAACACAGGCGTTAACTGGGGTGAGTCAATTGTGTTGACTACATTTTTACTGACAATCATAGGAGCTGAGACCCTCCATGACTACAGAAGTGTCTAAATTTAGGTGACTATCTCAGTCTTTACCCATCATTGTCAATGATGGCTAGAGCTGTCTCAGTCAATGAGCCATCATTGATTCTTTTCTATATTGACTAGCTGTGTTGTGATGATTGCAAAAAGCTGGAAAACTACTGATCATGTGCGAAAATATAATTAAGGAATCTAGAAATCAGATCAGGTACTACACAGAGCTCATCTATGAAATCACACAGATTTGCTGTTGTTTCCTTAATGTGCCTTCTCATTTCTCTTCATTTATCTGTTGCTTACTAGTGACTTGCCTAAATTTTGGCATGTGTTAGCACTTTGAATCTAAACCTACTATGAAACACCAGGTGTTACTGCAGTAGCAATAAAAATAATTAGTGATAATAAAAATAATGGTGTTGTCATTCGCTTTTATCGGAGATAAGATCACAGGCCACTGCTCTCTCAAAACACAGACAAGTATGTTCTTATAAATATGCAAGAGAAAATTACAGGCAGAGAAAAACAGTCATTCACTGAAAATATTGTTGTTTAGAAGAGAGTCAGCTTTGACCTCTTGTACCTAATTATACATGAAAACAAAGATTAAAAGCCTACTAATAATCACCATAAACTATGATTAATGATGCCATGCTTCAGTGCCTCAGATTTCTAGACCAAAGTATAAGGAAATTCACTAGTGGGTTATTTAAAGAAGAAAAGAATGGTTGAAATTATTTTGGTTTGACTTTGTCTATTGCTTTCCTTGTATAAAAATTAGGAACAGTCCATCAAAAAATTCTGCAGAAAAGACCTTCTAAGATTGCTCTTTTCTAATTCTATAAACATAATGAAAATCTAGATGTGGTTATTCACATTACATACCTATTGACTTCAGGGATATTTGAAAGCTACTGAAGATAGTCCTAAGCACTGAGAAGTCCAAATTTTCCTTCAGAAGTTACAAATCAACAAGCCTGAATTAAAATGAAGACTTCCTCCCTCATCCTTCCTCTTCCTCTGCTGTTACAAATGCATCTATGCTATAATTACAAAATAATCCAGAAATTATCCTGAGAAGGCTGTAATAGAATAAAAACATTTTCCAAAGTTGTTCTTGCAGGTATTATGAACAAAAGGAATCACAGAATGGTTTGGATTGGAGGGGAATTTAAAGTTTATCTAGTCCACCCTCCCTGCCATGATGAGGGACAACTTCCACTACATCGGGCTGCTCAAAGCCCTGTCAAGCTGACCTTTAATGTTTCTAGTCACGGGGTATCTACCACCTCTTTGGGCAACATGTACCAGTGCCTCACCACTCTCATCATAAACAATTTCTTCCTTATATCTAGTCTAAATCTACCCTTCCTTCAGGTGAGTGGTGGGTTCATGTTTCCCACAGTACAAGAGTCACAGTGTCATCTAAAGTGGCATAAAAGATAAATGCCATGACTTTTTTCATCTTCACGGAATCATTTTATTACTGCAACAGTACTGAAAGATAAAGTTAATGTTAATTTTAGGTAGTTCTGGGGAACTGCTTAGCATGTCATTATAAAATAAATAGGCTAAAAGTAGTTTAAAGATAAGAAGAAATCAGAGCCCAGAAGGACTTTTGCCCTTGAGTCAGAATTGATTCAGCACCACTCAGTTCATAATGCAAACTATTCAGCCATCTCAGCAACCACTGCACTGGCTAATAATCCCCTTCATTAAAAAAGATGCAGAGTCAAACCTTGGCTTCTCACTGTGATATGAAAAAACAACATCTCCTAAACTAGAAATATAGGTCAGAAAAAGTCTAATTTATATATTCTAATTTATATGGTTAAGATGAGTCTAATAGAAGGTCTCTAATAATAGAGAACTAATAAATTAGGTCATGACAGCTAAAATTCCTGGGGATGCAAAGCATCTTAACAATATGTATTTATTTTTAATGCATATTTACTTCTAGAGAAAGGATAAAGAATAGGACCAACATAACATTAAGCATTTAATGTCACAAAAGAAATGAAGTTGCATTCTCAAAGAAAATACTGGTTAAGCATCACTGGCAAAGACCACCTTTGCCACTTTGCAAGAAGTGTGGACTGCAGGTATTGATGAGGTGATGATGGGCAAGAGACCACTAAAGTGGTTGTTGGTGGGACGGGTAGACATCAGTCAGCTATATCCCACCATTGATATTTCATTGGAAATAGCAGGAATCAGAACCTGAAGGCAGCAGAAGACACTGTCTCCTATCAAGCAACTCGGATCATAGTTCTATTGTTGAGTATTCAGTCCTGCATGAATACATTTATCTTTATTGTGTCTCAGCATATCGATTTCCATGGCTTTTTTAATTTATCAACACAGAGCTGTGTTTTATTCGTTTCCTCCAAGAGCCTCCTAGCAATATCTTTACCACAGATTTAATTAGCATCCTCTCCACTATATCCTCTAAGTCATTAATGAAAATATTGAAGAGTATTGGACCAAGAATGGCTCCCTAAGGGGTTGGTAATTCTATTTTGAATATATTTAATATGTCTGGTGACAATAGATTTTGTATTTCTACTGTGTTTTGTTACACCTTGTAATAATGCTGAAATCATCAGGACTCTTAATAACATTTGAAATAGAAGACAAAGGTGTGCTGTGCTTTAATCTGAGACTTGCAAATTTCATTCAAATTATAAAGGGAAGAGAGTTACAGAAATGTAAAGAAAAAAAATCAAAAAATGGTTCTATCTTACATGAAGAGATTACTTTTTTCCCTTTAATCTTTAAATGAAGTTACAAACCTGTACAGAATACATAATGCTGGTTTAGGGTCGCTTTAGTGGTTTTTATGTGTACAGCTGTTCTTCCACTGGTATAAGTAGACACATCTGCTCATTAGCAATACAATGTCATTTCTAGTGTCTAATTTTAATTATTTGCAGATGATAGATTCCATATGCAATGCCTAAAAAAAGTACAGTCCTTCAAAACTGTTGAGAAATAAATATACCCTCTAACTAAAATGGGTCAGCACAATGGAAAACAGATATTAATCTGGAGAATTCATGTATCAGCACTAAGGATGAATGTCAAACTGTTTGGAAGGTCACAGGGAGGAGAAATGGCTCATACATCTCTTCTTTACCATGGATACACAAGACATATGGACTAAGAGATGTTCTGAATGAATCTGGCAGGTGATGAGTTTGTTGTAGTACAGATGGTCCTCAACTGCTGGAAAAATATCAGCTCTGCTTACATTTCCTGTACAAACACAGGCAAGATAAGGATTTCTTCATGACAGAAAGGAGGAATGAGATTACTTACCAGCAACTTAGGTTCTTTGTAAATTTGTACTCAAAGAATCAATAAGGCTAGAAGAAAATTTCCAGAAGCTCCTGGGCAACAATGGCCATGGGTGCCTTCACCCTTCACCCCATTGTCAGAAGGCAGCCAAAACTGTGGAGGTTTGGCTTCCTCTCAGTTCCTCCCAGCTAAGTCAAAAATCCAAACAGAAAGCCAGAAGCAGCAATGAAAAAGGATGAGATTTGTGTACATCAGGGGCCCACTCCAGAGAATGGTAGTTGTACCTAAGCTACTTCTTGTGGGTTGGGAAGGATTACATACTCTTGACAAATATGGGAAGCAGAACTATCAAAGCAAGAACCCAAGAATTTTGGATTGTGTTTGAGAGAGAAAAGATCTAAAGGAGGCAAGTAGAATTTTCATCTGCCGCAAACCTGTTTTAAGGCGAAATAAATAGTTTTTGGTTTGTCTTCTGCTTTTCTCCTGTGCAGTCATTGAAAGCAAAAAGGAGCCCTTTGGACTGGACTTAAACCTCTGACACAAGTAGAACATCAACCACACACAGGGTCAGGGGAATTATGAACAGTAATATGCTTTATAGGAGTCACATTTGCACAATGACAAACTCCTCTGATATCAGATAGATTTTAACAAAGGGTTGGAGAAATAGTTTCTGACACCCCACAAAGAGTGGCCAAACCTTCTGATCAGATAAAAAATGCTGTCTTCCTCTCTGACCATAAGCACAGTTGGGTTTTGCAGTTGGCTCACACACTATAGGATAGCGCTAATGCCAGAAGGGTGGTCTCACCAGCACTCATAGAATCATAGAATACTTAGGGTTGGAAAGGACCTTGAGATCATCTAGTTCCAAACCCTCTGCAATAGGCAGGGACACCTCACACTAAACCCTGTCACTCAAGGCTCTGTCCAACCCAGCCTTGAACACCACCAGTGATTCACAGCTTCTCTGGGCAACCCATTCCAGTGCCTCACCACCCTCACAGTAAAGAATTTCTTCCCTAAAACTTTCCAAACTTCCTTAACTTCCTTCCAACCTAAACTTACCCTGTTCAACTTTTAATCCATTACCCCTTGTCCTATCACTACAGTCCCTAATGAAGAGTCCCTCCCCAGCATCCCTATAGGCCCCCTTCAG
>JANRGW010034459.1:13220-23434 GCA_024733675.1 Psilopsiagon aymara | reverse complement strand
TACTGCAAGGGTGGTGAGGCACTGGAATGGGTTGCCCAGGGAAGTTGTGAATGCTCCATCGCTGGCGGTGTTCAAGGGCAGGTTGGACATAGCCTTGGGTGATATGGTTTAGTGGGAGGTGTCCCTTCCCATGGCAGGGGGGCTGGAACTAGATGATCTTAAAGTCCTTTCCAACCCTAACTACTCTATGATTCTATGATTCTATCCAGCTCTATGCGTGAAAGGGTATGAAAGTATAGGAAGAGTCTGTGCAGGTCGAAGTTTAATTTTTCTAAGTTTTATAAACCCCTCAGGGTAATACTAAAGCAAGACTTGCTCACTCTGCCAGGGTCTGCCATACAAACCCCAGAAGCTCTTCTTGCATTCTTCTGCTATGGAACCCTACCAGTTTCCCATAGCCTTGTGCTTAAGGAAGCATCTGTCAGTGTTCAGGATTGTGGATGGAGCTGAGATCTCCACAGCTCCAACTGTTGGTTGAAGGTTTGAGATGGTTTTTTACATTTTAGTTGCTTGACCCCCAACATAGTGGTTGATCTCTGTATTATATCAGAAAGTTGTCTGCTTATGTTTGCTTGCTGTAGCATGTCCACTAAGCTTGGGACATTTTTTCATGCCTGCAAATCCAAAGCTACTGAGTGACATAACGTCATTGCAGCTCTAGTGTGTTAGATAGCAAATGGATAAACTTTAAGGCTCACAGCTGGGTATTTGTCCATAGTGAAAGAAACTAATTTCTAGTTTTCTAGGAGAGAAAGAAGGATAATGGAATTATCGGACAGGTCCCACTAATGCCACTATTTTAATTTTGCAATGCTTTCTGAAAAGGTGGTGTAAGTGTTCTTCAGTGATGAGAGGATGAAGGCAATTGATACTCCTGAGAATAAGAAAATGAGCATGTGGCTTTATTTTGAAGCGTTAGGCAGTCATTACAAAGTAACATCACTGGTTATCCTGTGCAGCTGTGAATATCCGTTTGTAATTATACATGTACATTCCTGTGTATTCCTGCTCCACCTTACCCTCATTTTGCTATTACTCACGAAGTAAGAAAGCATTTTAAAGATTAGTGTGAGACTAAATTCACTGTAGATCTGAGTAGTAGAATCAATTTACTTCAGCATTAATGCCACCTGCAGGAATACCCACCTTATCAGTTGAAAAGAAAATGCTTAAAAGATAGTTCTTATGTGACAGCAGAAATGACAATGACAAATTCTCTTATTTTGATTAGTGCTGTAAGTGGTGACAGACTGTGAATCCAGGCCACTGGATCCATTTTAAACAATCCAGAAATTGGCCTGGGATGTTTAAAACCCATTTGAGTATAAGGTTAGCTTCAGGCTTCTGAAGGCTGACACCCTGCTTGGGACAAGAGGTGTTTCTGCTTTCATGCCTTGTCTTCTGTCTTGAAAGATGAGCTTTTATATGTAATTACACAAATCACCATTAGAAAGGTGAAAACAGTGTTATACATCATATTGACAGGCAAAAGTCTCATCTTTATTTTGCTGCCAACACAGCTAACTCCAATTCTACTGCTTCAAAAGAGAAATATCTTGTCTTTTGCTGAGTGCTTCGTCCCATGCTTTGGAGGCTGGTTTTGTATCTGAAGGCTGATGAGCAAGATATAAGTAATTTTCTTTCTGTAGCAGTTCTTTATGAAACTTTATTCCAGAGTCACAAAGCCTACTGAGAAAAAGCATCTGATGAGAGAGTTGCCATCTCAGGCTCACTCAGTGTATTAGGGTGTATACTGACAGTTTCTCGTCCTGACAGGTTATTTCTTTCAATTCAACAGTTATTTTGAAACACATTGTTTTAAACATAATACCATACAGGTTTGAACAAAATCACATGTTGCTTTGTAATTAGGCTGCAGGACCTGTCTGTAGGCACGAGAGATGACAGTTTTCTAGTTGAAAGCTCTTGACAGTTAATAAACTTTGCATTGCAGGAACTGTATTTGCTTGTCACTATAGGTAACTGTGTTATGCTGAAAAACAGATTCCTTGAGGTACCTTTGGAAAGCACATTTGATAGTGTTCTTCAGCATTTCCTTTGATTTTACCACAAAGACGTGACAAAGCTGGACTCTGTTCCAAGAGTGGAGGCAGAGCCAAGAAGTTTTAATTTTCATTGTTTCTCTCATCCATGGAAAAAGACTACATATTTCATGTTCCTGTATGTAGCAGCCTTTTCCCCTTCTTAATGACTCTAGGAGACTCCTATTTCCTTCTGCCATCAGCAGTGTGGCCTAGAATGTGCTTTTACTTCGGCAAAGAAGGTTTTTTTTGTAGGACAGAGAGTCTGCACTCAGATCCTGACTAGTTTCTTAGTATGAAACTGAGGGACTGCAGAAGTGGGTGTGATTAAATCAGCAAGAGCTTGGATTCCTTCATAGCCAGCAGATACTCCAGAGGGGAAGGAACCAAAACTAAACAAATTGTCTTAAAAAATGACCATGCTGTTAAGTGTGGTTGCTGGTTTGGGGCTTTTTCTTTTATGTTTTTTTATGAAGAAGCATTTCCTGATAAATGGGGTGCTTGAGCTAATTTCTGGAAGAGCTGGCCACATAAACTACTGCACTTGTATGTTTCCATACTAGGAAATATGTAAAGAGAAAGCACATTACCCTCCTTTTATTAGGTAATATTAATATCATGGTGGATTTATCAGGATTGTAAAATCAGTAAATGTGACATCCCGTCTCCCAAGAGGGAGGCCAGTTTTGAAGGTATGGGCAGGTAAACAGCCCGTCCTGTACACTGGAACTGAAGCCTTCCTCTCAAATTTACCACTCTACATGCATTTGATCAAATAAACAAAAGGTGATTTTGAACATCTACCAGGTTTTTAGCCCTTCCCTTGTTTACTGCTTCCCCTACTTGGGCTATATTTCTTGTCTGGTCTTCAAGGTGTGTATTGAATGTGTTAGCTGGGGAAATCCAGAGAAAATCTGGTTAGATTGCTAATTTGCATGTTTAAAACACATTTTTTACCTTCTCAGCATGCGGAGTACAGTAAGTTATTTGGTTCATATACTTCATGGTGTTCTTGATCTACATTCATACATAAATTCATACTAGAGTGATACTGCTTTGAAGCTGGGTAGTAAAATGTTTAGTAACTTCTTGATAGTCTTACTACAATTCGTTACCAGAGTTCTGCTTTTTTCAGTGAGCACTTCCTGAAACAGTGTAAATGCACTAATGTACATCCTAGTTTAAACCGGTGGATTGCATTCATTGTGACAGATTGCCTTGCAGGGGAACATCTCTCCAAATGAAGCCTAGTTTGAACCATCCCTACTGTAACCAAGAGAAAAATAAATCCCTTGTTATCTCAACATTTGTGCGAACTTGCCTGATTTTGCTTTGAATTTTAGGAGCACTCCTGAAATGCAGTCACAGTAACCAGTTCAAACTGGAAGTGAGCCATTACAGAAAACCAGGAAACACTATATGCTGATACCTACAAAGAATAGAAATCTAATGAAAAAGTTTGCTACTGCACTTCATGATCTCATCTACCTGCTGTTAGCAGAGAAGCTAGAGGTGATTTACAGACAAATGCATTTTGAGTAATGTAAACAGGGAAGGTGGAAATGATCTGGAAACCTAAACCCAATTTGGCACATCAATTCAGACAACTCCATCTAATCCCTTTATAACTCTGGCAACCAAGTTTTTCTGCAAGTTTCTTGGTAAATTTTGCCTGGACATTGTTGTTTACTCCTCTGGGATACTGGAAGGCAACTGACAACCTACAAAAGCCAGAGCAGGAATATTGCGTCAGAACAATCAGAACATTTAACATAGTCAATATTTAATATATGAAGTACCTATTTTATCTATTACTAATAAAGACTATTACATACATTAGTGTGATCATGAGTGATTGTTTTAGTTGCAATTAAGATCTTCAGATTAATTTCCTGAATACCAGGAATTACTCACTATACTAGAAGCTGTGAGCTGCAAGTTACTCTGATGCTGTTTGTGCAAAGGCTTTCATTCTCCTTTGCATTCCTGCAGCTTAATCTATCTGTGACTCTCCCCTCTTGCTTTTACTTCCAGTGTTTCAAGTCTTAAAAACATTTTTATGTCATTTTTAGATTAAGATGTACTCTCCCTCTGAAAATCTGCAGCTGGACATGATTTGAACTGATTCTGCTCTGCATTAACTGCATTATGCTGTGTTGAATCCTGAATGTCAGATTATTGACTTTTGGTACATTACAGTTATTGGTAGTATTATGTGGCCAGTTTAGACAGGGGTAGCAGGGCCTCAGAGGGTGTTAAGTAGAAGTTAGTGCCCCAGTTACTGTGTGGAAGGCCACATCTCCTGAAGAAGGCTGGAAAGCTGCAAGGATGCCAGAGTCCAAAGTGTGAATCTAGGGAGAGCACTGTGGTTGCCAACATTCACAAATTCTTAGGGGAGAGGCAGTCTGAAGACAAAGGAATTCAAGCTGTTAACCCTGCATGGTGAGCAGTGCACAGGAAGCGTGCATTTGTGCTTAACTGTTTTGCAAGTAAAATTCTACATCCTTGTTTCATCAGCAAATGTGCTTATTTGAGCAGTGCCAACTCCCTCCAAAGTTCAGGGAGAGCAGAGCTGAGAGTGCCTGTGACCCAGGCCTCTCATCTGTGGGGAGGGAGCAGAACAGCCTTTTCTCTAGTGACCCAGCTGTCTTTTTGACTCAGCTTTTAGAGAATTCTGCTTTTATAAATCTTCCTTTTGAGAAATGCAGGTTACATTGTATATGTCAAAAGTTCAGTGTAAATTTGATTTTTATGGTGTTTGTGTTTGGAGTGTCTTTGGTTTGGAAAGTCCTTTATTGCAGCAGAATTAATGCACTGGTAAAGCTGCTCCTGACAAAACAGTTTACAGTAGCTGTCAGCATCAAACATTTTCTAGGCAGCATATTCACTGCCTAGCAACCATGCTAGGGTAATCTTGCTGCAAGTCATCCATGTGTGCAGTCCTGTCAGATAAAGGGGATGTGCTGAAGCATTACCTACCAGTCATTAGTCATTACTGACAAGGTATCTTTCTTACAATGCAAAGTACCCTGCAGATTCCCCAGGGTGAATGCACAAGGCTTCAAAGCAGCGCTGCTTTTTTCTGTAAAAGAAAACCTATACAGTGTTCCATATGGTGAGGCCTCCAATCAGCAGTTATTACCTGAAAGGCAACATTTGCTGGAAATATTTGAACTTTTTTCTTCCACTATATTTCAGAATTCAAAACTTCATAGAAGCCGGTATTAATTGCTGTAAAAAATCAGATCACTTTACTACATTGAAGAGTCTGTCATCATTTAAATACACTGAAGGCATTTCTCATTTTCCTGTGTATTCCCTGGGTGCTCTTACAGCCTGACTGAATACCAGCTCCCCATTTTAGAGACCTCTGTGTCTCTTAAAGAGTCTCTTCCCTACTAGACTTCCCTAGGGAGTTTCTCTGCTATTAGTCATTATTTCATCTGCACTAACAATGTATAGTCTGGATAGCATTAGACCTCTCCACAGTTAGATGCTGTAGTTGTTCCCATGCTAGTAGCTGGCCTGTAGCTCTGGCTGAGTGCTAGCAAAGACAACATGCTGTACTGGGGGTTGTAGGATATTGCAAACTGAATTACAGAACATATGGTGAGTGGTGCTGCTGGAGAGAGCAGTTATTTATGAATACAGGGCAATCCCCCTAATTCCTTTAAGCTTGTCAAGAGTCAAGAACTCTGTGGTGAGAATATTAGCAGGAAAAACAGAGGACAGGCAATCTGAAGGACAAGAAAAGCACTTTAAAAGCTGAAGGGGAATACAGAGCACTGAGAGACAGTGACACTACAACCCCCAGCAGCTTGTGCAAATTATCCTGACCATGACAGCCTGTTTGCATTAGACTTCTTGGTGGAGCATTGTAACTATAGAAAGACTCTTTATAGAGTTCAGGTGGGATATAGGATGTCTCTGGTGTCTTCTGGCATTAAGTACATATTTTTTTAACAACAAAATCACCAAAATTTGTAGGTATAAAACCATGAAAGGTGTTGGTAAGGTGCAGTTTACATCTGTGAACAGTTATAAGAATTTTGCTTTATATAGTGTATATAAGTTTCCATTGGAGCTTATTTCTTATCAGATGTCTGAGTAGGTCTGTGACCAGTGTGATTATTTGTATCTCGTATTTTCATTTCAAGTAGTAATAGGTTACTTCTGTTTGCTGGAGTGTCAATGTGTGGACAAATAATCTGCATGTCTACATATATGGCTTAGATTGTACTAATAGCCTGAACTGCTTTTCAGTGTTCTGTTCAGGTTACTAGTCATTACTCAAGCCTGTATAGTAGTGCAGAGCATCTCTAGCCCACTGGTGTTCATATATATGTTTCAAAGATACATTTAACCTGGCTATGAATCTTGAATAATATAGACAAAAAATTTAAACTAGTGGCTTTGATGGAGTTGCTATTCCAGCTTTTTAGGATGCAGACATGCCTGAAACGCTCTTTCTGTCGTTCCTCTGGTATATGACCAAGTCACATATTTTCTGATTTAAGAAATACAGATCAACAGCTGCAGCTGGGAGAAGGTACAGTGTGCTCTAATGGCTGATAGAAATTAAGTGTACATGGTGGGGCAAAACACTAAGAATATTAGTATGAGCTCTGGACAAGCTGGTACTACAGTTCAGAGGGTTGAAAGGCTTTAAAGAAGCTGTTGGAAACCTATTATACAGCTTTTCAGCCATTCCAATGTTACTCAGCTTTATTTAAAAAAAAAAAACGAAACTGAGAACTGTTTGGAATAGAAGTCTGTGTATTATCTGTAGACATAGAGAATCCAGTGGTTTTACCTTTTAGCTTGTGGCAGAGAAGACTCCGACAGCCATTTCTCAAAAGAATCAAATTGGAAGTGACGCGAGAGATTATCACAGGCCTATATACACAGGACTTATACCAGGTTTACAGCTAATTTCAAGACACTTGGAAAGCCTCCTAGACACAACTGGTACCCTTCTTTTTACAATGCTAGGCGGAAATCTAAACTGATAATTTTAGAAAGACCTGTTTCTTACTGCTGAGTGAATACAAAAAAGCCTTGTAAATGGGAATCTGACATCTGGAGTGTCACTTACAGACATCCGCAGTGTAGATGTGCCAAGAATGTGAAGGTGTTTATTCTGTGATAGGACAATGCCAGACAAGGCAATTAGTGAGACCTACCAGACACACAGATCTGCTGAACCTCCATTTTCTATTATTCTCCCTTATGCTCAGAGTACTCATGCCTCCTTATCTTCTGTAGTTAACTGTATCATCTCATCTGTTATGCTGATGGGGGTTTGGGAGTTCTGCAGTACCAGCCCTAGTCCTGTAATGTATTGTCAGGCCACATCAAATACTTCCAAGCCCTGTCTCTTGTAGTTGGAATAAGCTTGTCTAGGAGAGGCTGCTCAGGAAAAGTAAATGTGCTAAGTTAAGGGGCATTGATTTGTTTTAGCTCAGTCTTTGGTCAAAGCTATATCCTTAGCTAAAACGCACCTTGTCAAAATCAGAGTCTGTGCAGTAAAGTCATACAATTTAACTGTCTCAAAGGGTTAAGGGGAAAGTTCCTGTTCCTCTTTGTCCTATGAAGGAAAAGAGGGAGCAAAGTGGCAAGTGAGGGAGAACTTTCCATCACCTGACTTGAAGGGGAAGAATTATTCAGTTGTACCAACAGGAAAATGAAGTTCTCTGGCCTCGTCACATATTCTCAGAGGTACAAAATGTTCACGTAACAGCCTTTTCCTGTTCTAAGCTCCTAACCCTGATAACTCCTTCTTGACCTTGCAAAAATTGCACTCATCGTTCTTGAGCAGCAACCAGTACTTATGCACTACAACCTCTTTTGCATCTCATGTCACATTCAGCCATATTCCATTTTATTGCTTAAAACCCACCAGCTTTTCTCTGTGTCTTTCAACACATTTCCATGATAAATTGATGAAATCAGCATCTTCCAACATGTTACTGCAGACCTTAGTAATATTAGCATGCAAGTCAGGCTTCTGGACATCTTGCTTCTTTTGCATACTGTATGGGAACATTCAAATAAGATGTCCATTTCTTGCAGCATTCTCCACTCAGCTGCATATTTATTTACCATAGCTAGTTTGGTTTTAGTTGATGTTCCTGTAAACTATATGAACATACAAAGCCTCAGCCTATTTATGCATTGCTTTCCTGGTGGTTACTGTTTCCTGTGCCTATTTGCTTTAAAAATCCATTTGTAAAAATATGGTTAAATAAATTACCTAGGCACATGTGCAGAGTGCATTTGCCGGTTACTTGGTTTTAAATTGCTCTACTACTGTATTTCTATAGAACTATTCAAGGTTATCAGTACTTGTAATTATTAATAGTTAGTCTTCTGCTACCAGTGTTAAATAAATTAATAGTGTTCTGTCTGTGTTGGATGAGGCAAAGTTGCTTTGGATGGTAAAACCCAGGTAAGTATGAGCTCACAGTTTTGAAGTTCCATCAACTGTGGGCTCAACTTGGTGTGTAGGACTACATGCCAAACATGCTGAATACATCAGCAGAAAAACAGAAACTGTGGATATTTAGTACTTCTGAAAAAAGTACATGGTACTAAGGTGTTTGGTTCTAGAAGCCAGTCCTATTGTAGGTTTCCAAGACCCCTGACAACACTTCAGTATTTTTATAGAAACAAATTGTTCTAGTACAGATAGGAAATCTGTGCCAGATCTAGCAACAGATCCCATATCTACTGATTCACATTTTGGAAACTTAGTCTCACCTTCTGAATAGTAATCATTTTAGGACTTGTAACAATGCAGCCAGTCTTACAAACTCTGGTACCTCTAGTATGAGTAGCACTAAGCAGAACAGAATTTCCAGAATGAACTGCAGAGACAACAATTTGAGTCTTACTTTTCTTGGTGGTGTATGTTTGCCCCTTACATTTACTGTCTGTCAGATTTCCTTGCCACATTTGATTAACTGAAACCTGCAGATAAAACAGAATCAAGCGACCAAACAAGAAGATTGCCTGAATGCTCAGTGTTGTAAGACACAGCCCTCCTGTACTGCAGGCTCTGCTGAGAGGCCCACAGTGATACTTGCAGGTTGGAAGAAGCCAGAATCACAAAGTCAAGATGAGCCAAGATTCTGTGAACTATTCTTAGTTTCAAAGATGGCAAAAAAGCATGTACAGAATTGTTTTGGCTGCTAACTTGCAGCATATAGCAGTTAAAAAGTAGATTGCTCAGAACCTTCAATTTTTCCTTCCACTACTATTATGTGTATCTAGGTCCTTTACCCTCTCTAGTTTGTTTTGTAGAAAGCTAATGGCTTGCTCCAATTAACTTCAAAAGTTGACAGGAATTAGACAATCCATCTCCAGCTTTCTTACAGGAATTTGTAAGAAATCAGCTTACAGGAGTGTGTTTCAGTCTGCTAAACTCAGAAACCCATGAGAAACCCATATTTTTACTAAATGCCCCTGAAGAGGGTATTTGAATGCCAGGAAAAAAAAAAAAAAAGGGTTATCTCCTTCCAATTTATAGCATTATCTTGAATACATGTTCGAAATTTCCTTTGTAATCAGGAAGATTGGAAGAATACATTGAAAATAATGGACACAGAGATTCTTGTCTTTCCAAGGGCTTGGACTTAATGATGAGACTGTGTATCAGAAAGCTTGAGACAGCAGCAAGAGGCCACAGTTCTAAATAGAGCTGCTAAACTAAATTTTCCCAAAGATCCTCATGTTCAGTCTAAAGTGACTAAGATGGTCTCAATTTCAGAGTCAGGCATTGGTATCTAAATACTATAAGCAGTTTCAAGGCTTAGTGAATTTCTGTTCAGGAAACCTTTTGTAGCAGTGCCTAAAACCGCTTGAGTTAAGCCTCAGTCAACTTTAAGATTTTTTCCTGCTTAGAGAACAATCCTATATTAGGAGTTAATGAACAAACTGTCAAAAACAGAGTTGGGTAAAGAGCACAACAGCAAAGCAAACTCATGCTTAACCCTTCTTATTCCTAAGTGGATCAGGCTGCTCATTCTGTGAAATGAGATTAACAGCTAACTTCAGGCAGATCTGGGCCCAAACCATAGTTGAAGGATAACCCTTTTGTCCATCAGTTCTGTAGCCCCATCATAGAAGGCCACCAAATTGGTCAGGCAGGATTTCCCCTTAGTGAAGCCATGC
>JANRGW010034459.1:0-13086 GCA_024733675.1 Psilopsiagon aymara | reverse complement strand
CATGTGTCCATGGATTGTAATCAAAACTTTCACAAAAGTCTATGTAGGGATATGTTGGCATTGTCTGGTTACTTCCAGAAAGACAATTTATTTGTTCCTTAGGCTGTTCCTTTTCTTTGCATTATCTCCTCTCTCTGCAGCCTGTATGTTCTTGCCAGAAACATTTTTATTCCAGGGCAGGCTGGCTGTGTTCCCTGGAATAAATTGAGTTTTTTCCTTGCAAACAATTTTGTGTGTGTCAGAAAGGTGAGAAGAGAGGAATCCTTGCCTGCACTGTTTTAAATAAAGCAGTGATTGTCACACTTTCAGAAGATTAACAGCAAGATTGCAAAAGCTCTTCACACACTCTGGTAGTTGTAAAGATTAAATTTAATAGTCTGTTTTTTAAAGTGTCTGGATATAGAGGGATTTATTGTGGAAATAGCACCTCCTGCTTGACATTAGCTGTGTATGCAGTGCTTGGTGCAGTTTGTGCCCAATAGCAGCAGGGTGTTATATTGCTGCAGCAGCATACTAGCAGTTCACACTCATGCTCAGGCTGTGTTAAAACCAACCACTTACACCCTCTTCTTCTAAGCCTGGGTTGTGCTGAGCCAGACATACCCTGAGTGTGCACTAAAAATTGGCAGAGCAGTGGCTTTTGGCACCAGCTGGGCAATACTTGGGCTTTGCGGTCAAGCTCCCTTTCCCACGTGCATCAGTTTGCAGTTGTACCATAATTAGTCAACCCTAGAATTAGATGGAATGCTGGTTTTGCAGCCAGATTGATGGACTCAAACTGGGTGTGATTTTTTTAGAATCCTCTTTCGTATTGTATTAGATGACTGCCAATTGTGTAGTTTTAGAGATTTGATTTTTTTATGTAGTTTTAGAGATCTGATATTTTTCTTCTCCTTTCCTCCAAACCTATCCTTTCACTTGGACAAAACCAAATTACATTTGTATTCTGATTACATAATGCACAACCTAGTAGAAATAAACCCACCACTTGCCTCTGTCTACATAGCAGCAGCTGGTAACAGAACCTGTGGCCCCACTCTTATGTTAGCTACTTCACTGCACTGAAAATACAAATTGGTAAATGCAAGTCATGAGAGGGCCTTCCAGTGAGAGCATGAGACTCAGAAAGTCCTTGGTCAGACCAAACATCACTAAGCCATAACTAAAAACATCGGTGTTATCAGCGTTGTTCCCAGGCCGAAAGTCAAAACCACAGCACTGCACCAGCTACTGAGAAGGAGAAAAATTGACTGCTACTGCTGAACCCAGGACAGAAACAAAGATGGCAGAAGACATGTTTATGGTGTCAATCAGAGATAGCCACATATTAGATTCACCTAGGTTCTGAGCATGTGAAGTGTGACGGACTTCTGTTCAGGAAACCACATACACACACTGACACAGGTTGTCAAGCCAGCATAGTCAGAACTGTCTATGAGAAGAGCTGGTGTGCCTTTTCCTGCACCTGGCTGTGGAGCAATGCCTGGGGCGCATGAGACCTGGTGGAAAACTTGTTGGGAGCACCACTGTTTTTTGAGACTGTTGTATTTGAGATAATAGGTAGTTTCATCACACATTATATGCTCCCCTAAGTGCTGTCACTTGTGTTTCATAGTGGACAGCAGGAGGGAAAAAAAGTGAGGATCATAGATTGTATAATTCTATACTATTACATCTTCCAAAGCCATAAAATAGATGCTACAGGACTCCAGTGATAATTACCACTTTCTTCTATTTCTTTGTAGCACATTTATCAAATGGTGCAATTGAGCTCTTCTGGCACAGCTGAGCTCTTTTGTAGAAGTCTCAAATCCTGCCCTGTTCCACTTTAATTTCCCAGTAAGTTCTGAAGTAATTTCATCATGCCAATGAACCTTAGCAGTTTTCATTTTTCATAGGTCCTACATTTCTTCCTTCTCCCAGTGTTTGCTTCAACTTTCCCTTTTGATAGGCAGAGAACAGCCTATAAAGAGCAAGCTGAAATCAGGATGCCAAATTACTAGATATGCTTAACAACAGAATCAAAGATCAAGGACGTGGCACCTTAAATCCGTCTTGGCTCAGCCTTTTGATTGTTGCTGAATCAGTTTAGGGCACAGTATTAAAATTGGATCAGCAGCCCAGTTATTATAAATGGAAACTTTCCTTAGGTTCTTCAATTGATGGACCCTCACAAAGATCCCCTCTTGTCTGGAAAATATTTTATATGATACCTCCATTTTCCACTGTTGTCATGTTCCTTATGAACATGACAACATCCCTTTGGCTTCTTATGAACTAAAGGAATCACATGAACCATGCCAATGCAGGTTACTCTGCATACACAATGAGTGAATCAAGGACAAAGAATCAGCTCAAAGGGCAGCTAACAATGCAACCTCAGATAGTGAAGGTGTAGAAAACACTACTGCAACGTTGTGTTATTTGGAGGGGCTTCATAGTTTGCTGTCAAGTCTGGTGTCTGCTGGCTCAGGTCTGTGCATTGGACTGGCTGGCAGAGCAAGGTTTCACGGAGTGAGCTCGTAAGCTCTCATCCTGCAGAAATCTTGCCCTATTCAGGATGTGATAGATATGGAGAAGAAAATACCTAGCCCTCAACCACATTATGCATGCAGTGAGTAACTATGTAACTGAAAAATTAATTGGCCTGTAAGACCAAAATAATTAAGTACTATTAAAAATACTATCATGTAGAATGAATAAAAATAGCTATCCTTTTTGAATGGAAAAGTCAAGGAATGCTTGCTAGGCTAGATTAGGAACTTTTCAGTCTTTCCACAAGATCATTCTGTTCTTTTGAGTGAATATTAGAACTGATGCATTGACAGAAATTGTAAGAGCAGTACACTACCTATTGTTTGAAAATATTTCTCTTCAAAACTATACTTAGCATTTGAAGAGTTTTGCCAGCATTGCTTTGGAAAGCTGTGGTTGCAGTCATTGGCGTGATTTCTGTGATTCCTTTAGCTCACATACTAAACTTTTCCTAAGGAACACATCAACTGTTTCAATGCAATTCATATTGAATGTGATCTTTGAAAGAAGATAAATTTGCCAGCTAAGACTTCATTCATTTCTTGTGTTTCACCTGCAGTTTCTGACATCAGGACAAACTGCACAGTGAATTTTTCTAGCAGTCCAAATTACTCAATAAAACAGGCACAAAAAATGTAAGCTTCCCAAACCATATCCTTTTAATGGCATTTTCAAGGCAGACCAGAGAACATAGGACTGGAAATGGGGCATATTTAGAAAGCTTTGTGAAAGGTAAATTGCTAGTGATATTACCAAGTCTTCTAAATGCAGTCTACTCCACGCAGTAAAAAAATAGCTTTGAGGAAGGTTAATAGGACCAGAGAGGCATTTTTGGACTGAACAGACCCTGCAATAAGCAGCACAAAAACCTGTTTGGCAAAATAATGGATTTTTTTACACTATAGCACTAGAGTGCTATTTTTTTAACTAGTTACTGCTATGCAAGCTAATAAGGCAATATTACCTATATAGCTATAAAATTTCCTTCTGTTTCCTATACTTCACATTCATTACTTGCAAACTGTGTGATCTATACTGAAAAGACTGGTGTTACTGCATGCCTAATTCTAGAGGGGTTTTTCTTCCCTATTCCTTCACTCCTCTCCATAGCATAACCCTTTACAGGACAAAACAATTTGCAGTTGTGGTAAACATCTCTTCACCTTGTGTGGATATTGTGCAAATGAAGATAAATGAAACTTTTCCCGATATATGAAATTGTGAGTGTAAGAATACTTATCTGTTCCTTTACTCATTCTCTTCAGATTTTGTTCAGGGATGGGGTTTGTGCCTTTATTAAGAAAATTCACATTTATATGAATTAACCGTTTCTCTGTGAGACATTCATAACATTTAATAGATTAGATCAAGTGCTGTCTCTGTAATAATTTACTGTCACTGAGAAAAACCTTCTTCAATATAGCACATCTGGTCATCCAAACAATACCTGATCAGATGTGCCTTGTGCTTATAGATGTTTTTGAAACCTTTGAGTTAGAATGAGATGTCTTTCTCTAGTGCAGCCTTTCTTTTTGTGTATAAAGTCTTACTATAATACACAGTTCTTCTGGGAGAGCTTATATTTTACTGCCAGATGAGTTACTTATGCAGTAACACTTACAGAAATGGGGCTGCCATATGTTAATATGCTGAAAAGGAATGGATGCTGGCTTCTAAATTTACCGAGGGATGCAGACGAACACCAAATAGTGAGTTAGAAGCCTGTCTGAGAGTGCACATTTAATAAATTTTTATAGTTTCTGTTAAAAAATTTCAGCTGCTGTGTTTTTTCACTTTAGGTTTTAAAGCAGAAACAAAGAATTTACCATCAAAAGTAAGTGCATTAAATTCTTTCATTAACCTAGGTGAAAGAGTAATACAATTAATCAACTATATGTCTGTAAAAATGCTTTTCCTTTACGTGTGACTAGAGAAGGATTTTTTGTACAAAGTGTTCCATTATATGTGTAAGAATAGAATTATTTGCATACACAAATCTCTGAAGGCAGAGAACTGGTTATGGGATAACACAATTGTATAATGTCCTTGAAGTTGGAGGAAGAGTCCTGAAAAATATGGGCATGATGTAGGAAGGTATTAAGGCAGATTGTGTTTAGCTACAGATATGGACAGAGTCTGCAATATCCTTGCTGTAGTAAGTTCACGGTCCTTACTTGGATTTACTGAATTATGGGGTTTCATATCTATCATTTGTAATTCAGGAAGGTTGAGGGGGGATAAATTATGGATATGAACAGAAGTTCTGTGTATGTTACATAACAAAAGACATATCCTGAATTTCCATTTCAAATTATTGTAATTATCTTTTCTATCAATGAGTCTTTTATGAAGAGGACTTCACCGGAACATGAATCCGGAGAAATACAGAGTGTGCCATTAATTTCAGAAACTGGAATCAGGACATGGACACTTATTTCCCCATTCTTCCTCATTGTGACCTTGCACACAGTCACTGAAGTATTTCACTGCCCGAATAGATTTAGGTTCCTAACTAAAGGTAAGTCCCATGGGGACATTAGTTTCTGTATCTTAATCTGAGAAATGAAACTGATAGTTTCTCTTCACAGCATCACAGACTACAATGTGACTTCTGCAAATACAGGTGATGACCTGTATTTTTTTTTTGCATGCTATACCTTAACACTACATTCCCACCTGCCACGTCCTGTAACAGTGAACTTGCCTCTACTTTGTCCTTAGTGCTAGAGGTATCCAAACTTCAATGTGGGAAGCTTTAGCTCTGTGCTGCTACAGGAAGTTGAAATAACTTGGTTATTTCCAGCTACCTCTTCATTTCACTAGTGTGTCTGATTAGAGAGCAGAACCTATCATACATAGGACAAAGTGTAGTGGAGCTCCCTTTGAGATCCAGCAGTACCATGACGTGGGAACTGTAAGACTTAGATTGCTTATCAGATCTGTGATATATCTGCTGGTTTTGTAATTCATGTCTTATTAAAATATAAGCTCTCTCAGAATAGCTGTTTATTTTATCAAGAGTTTATACACAAAAAAGAAATGCAATTCATGTCAGTGACAAGCTCCCGGTCATAATCATTAGGTGAAATTAAGCTACAGGCTATGTGAGCAATCTGTGATTCTTCACGTACACTGGGCAACTACCAATTGGTTGCTGTCCTTATCAATGGCTTAAATTCTTTTTTGGCTTCCTTTCCAGCCCTTCACTCTGACTATTGCCCGTAGATGCTTGGAAGTGGCATTTGCTTGGATACCTTTTCAGAAAACTAATATGGGGAAAAGATGAGAATGTGAATGGCTGACAGGTAGCAGAAGATGCAAACTCCAGTGAAAAGGACAATGAAGCAAAGCCAGGTAAAGGATTTGCTCTGCAGGGATTTTTGTTACTTGTTTGGTATGAATTTAATTAGAGGGGGATCTTTCTTCTGGTTTTGCTATTTGAATGTGTTTAACAGTTCATTTCTCTATGTGTCACCAGAAAAATACCTGAATTTTTATGTACTGCATCCATGGTTTAAGAATGTGTATTTTTATCAAAGTTAGTTAGACTCCATTTGGATGTACGAAGAAACAGCCATACCAATTCCATGCTCATTGTTTTTACTCTTACAAAATTCAGCATATCTTTGAAACTCAGATGATCAATACAAAGCAAATTGTTAGATGATATGTTTTTCTGAGAAAGAAAACTTGAAGAAGTTTTAGCTAATTAGAAACTTGGCTTTTTGATGAGAGTTTTAGTAAGAGTAAACTCCTCTAATCTCCATGGAAGAGATAATTACTACAGGATCTTTAAACTGATTTTTCTGGGAAATGCGGCTGTAACTCCAACACTCGTTGCTATAGAAAGTGTTGAAATGCAATATGAAAGGAGGAATATACCTTCATACACTATGTGCCACTTTGTCCAGACTTTTATATTGCTAAATTAAGCAAATAAGCTAATGACTGCTATATGTGACTAAACATGGAGAGGTTCAAAAGCAGTAGCTTAAATCACAAGAAATGTGTGCATTTGTTGTGTTTGGAATAAGAATGAAACTGATGCTCTGGTTGTCTGATGTATGAAGAGCATATTATAACTATGGAGAGAGGAAGCCAGACTTTTACACAAATAAATTAGAATTAGAATTACATAAATTAGAATTGTCAAGCACATAAATAATTCTTTGTATGCATATTGTTAATGAATAGATAAACACTATTTTCTAGTGGTTCTATTTGATATGTCACATACCAGCTAGGTTTCTGTTTACTGACTCCATAAGAAAAACCCAACATTCTAACAGACACTTCAAACACAGATTTACTAACTCAAGATTCAGATTCAGGTGGTAGTGTACCACACTCAGTACAGTATTCTTGCACACATTCATATGAATGAAATGGCTTGCTCATGTGATCCTACAGAACCCAGCCATCTGGATTTCTGGAGTTGCTGTGCTCTCACATCTCCCCAGGCAGCCACTGAAACCTCCAGGTGCTCAGATCTACAAATCCAGCCCACTGCAATATAACTCTGAACTACAACACATCGCTGTTCTGTGTGACATCAGACACAGATTCCAGTTACTTTGACCTCAATTAGAAGAATACAAATAAAATCATCCCAGCCATTGTCACTTTTTGCTACTTGAAAGCAAGTTTTTTATAACTGTTCTGTTATAAGTTTATAGCATAGCACAGAAATAACACTGAACCCACTCACATACTACTAAAATGACTGAAAGGGATTTAAATTTATGGAAAGTAATAGGAAATGCCTTTATTTTTGCAACAAGACAGGCTTGAAAGCTTGATGAATTAGGAAAGCAAATGCTAACATAAACAGGAAAGAAATGCAAAATTAAGATCAGTATTTTGAGGAGGGGAGGGAAATAACAGCTCATTATTCTATTTTCATCACAGCTGCTCAAACAAAATGGCAACACAAAGAAGCTGTGACATTTATGTATTTCTAAAATGGACTATAGGGTGCAAAATGGATAGTGTCAGATTATTGTCATGGGGAATGAACTTATGTGATGCTGTGCTTCACAGATACGGTAGACTGCTGACATCAAAAGAAGCAGCACAGTGAAAACAGCACTTATGTGCTGGATGAAAAGCTACTAATTTATGACTCTGCAGCTTTGAACTTCCTGACTCTCTTTGAGCTGTCAGTTTTCAAAATGCTTTCCAGAGTGCTGCTTTTATTTAGTCTGTCCTCTCTGCAATGAGGACAGAGACTAGAAATGCTTTGGCTTTTCTCTGGAACACTTGTCTGATGGGAGGTGTGGGGACAAAAGAGAAGCGGAACTGTTCTAAAGGATCTGTACCTGCTAGCGAAGTGCCAAAGGCCACTTCAGACAGTTCTGCAGCCTTTTCATCCTGACATGCCCAAGAAGAAAAGCCAGTTCAGGGCCCTTAAATTCAAACTTTTCTGTCTATCCTTCTATTCACGAGAATAATTGTTTTTTTTTTTTCACTGCTACACCCTAGTCTGCAGACCAAATTCAGTATATTTTTCTTAAGCACCTTCTTTTCTTAGATGTAGCAACTCTGTGGTATATAAATTCCTTGGGGCAGGAATTATGTTTGTAGCATAACTCATACAATGCTTAGCATGCTGGAGTACTGAGCTGATCAATGTCACTTCACATTAACTTTTTATACATTCTATACCTAGTACTTACATAAAAATTAACTCTGTTATAATCACAAGTCTTTTTTTTCTTTTTTTCACTTAAATTGCCAAAATCACTTGTTGAAATTGAAACTTCTGAAGCACTTCACTTAAAACCTGCATATAATTTCTATAAAGACCGATGAATTTCTCTCTATTTTGCATTCTCTTCTAGGTGCTTTTGTAAATACTTGTTTGTAGTTTTCAAACCATTCATTTGTGACTGCATTTGCTACTTTTAATTTTATGCTGCTTTTAGAGGAAACCTGGGACCATCTAAGTTTGGCTCTAGACACATAGCAAATTAATTTCACTAGCAGTGTCTCTTCAGAGTAGTTGTGCTGAATTTCATAGTTAATATGCACAATCAAGGACATTACTATTATTTAAAAGTTATGTTTTAAGTTGAAAATAATTAGATGGGGTTTTTTTTTAAAGTTGGTGTTTATATTTTTTCCATCTACAACTTGAATTGTGGAAACTTCACAGGAAACTCACAAAGTTCTCAGAATTCATGCTTCCTACAAGGAAGGTACTGTGTGATTTCTTCTTTGGGTACTGCTATGAAATAAATGTTTAAACTGTAACATATGTTAGCAGGGCCTAAAATTAACATGCAGTTTCCCTGAGGAAGTCTTGGTAAGACTGCAGTATGTTTTGCATATGCAGTGAATTTGCTCTTCCTCACTGTTGGTGCACACTGAAAGACTAATTACAGAGAGTCACACACCAACACCTCACATACATCTACCAGACAGTATCACAAACAAATGGGAATCTGCTTTCAGTATGTCACTCTTGAAGAGAAAGGTTATTTCAGACCATGACAATCATTTGCACTTCAGTTTCCCTTTGTAAAATCCCTCATTTTGATCTACAGCCATGTTTATTTTCAAAATCCTGTAGCAAAATCCAGATTTTTTCTGTTGCTTTCCTGAAGGAACTAAAATAAATAAAGCTACACTGATACTGTCATAATCACCTGAAAAAGAGCAAAAGCTAACTAGTGTTAATGCTGTAGCTTTCTGTTGGACTGTACCTATGGCCACACAGTTCTGCTGGTTTTAATAAGTCGTAATGGGAAACAGTGCCAACCAGCTTTGCTAATTCGGAGCTTCCTGCCATCATTTTGCTGTCTCCACTGCAGAGAACAGGGGATCAAATGGTGAGCAAAGGGCTCTTGATGAACATAACACACTTTAATCTCTTGTAACAGAAATATTCATTACTAATGCACTTCATGCTCACATGCAGGTGGTATTATAAACGCACTATTTTATTTTAGACAGTAAACCAAAGTGTGACTAGTCTCAAATATAAACATTTTGACAATAAAATGACAAACACTGAGCTTATAAAATCTTTTGTCTATATACTGGACTTGATAGCATGCTTCAAAAAGTTCCTGAGAGCTGAAGGATAAAGGGACCATACATACAGTTAAATAACAGTTGAGAGTTGACTGAACCACATGATTATGTTGTTAATGGTATTCTTAAACATGCTTGGCCATGGATATGAGATCTTTTTTGAGTTATGAACCAGAGAAAGATGTTTGGGATAGCAGTTTGTGGTTCCTGTTCTTCCAAAGTGTACTGATTAGATTAGCCTGTTGGGTGAACTGACGTGGAATTCTTTCTTCTCCATATCAGCAATGAAGAGAGCCTTTCTGGAAGTACTAGTGTCAGTCTAAAGAGTCTCCTCAGGTGGAGATGCAACTCCTTTGCTTTCCCTTCATATTATAATGCTGCTTGGTGATTTTCCTTTTAGATTTGTTGAGTCATAAAGGTTAGGAAGATACGGTAAACTATCAAGAATGTGTATTTAAACAATTTGTGTGGCCATTGCATACTCATAATCTCCTGTGTAGGGAAACTTGGAAAAGAAATTTCTGCTGAAATCATCTTTCTTAGTAGATACTCTGAAAAATGCTGAACCTTATGAAATAAGCCTACCTAAGGGACTACAGTTGAGGTAGTTTGCAACAAGTTTAAAACCAAACCCACTCAAATTTATTTTTCCATTCAATCTTTTATCTGGCAGAGGCATTTGTTCCTTATCCCCCCCTCTGCATGATACTCACCTTAGCCTGACTCTCGGGGTGGTTTGGCACTGACTGAGGACAAAGCGAATCATATGGTGAGGGACTGCTCATTCATGCCTCTTCTCGTGCTCAAAGAAAGGACACAGGTTGTCCTAAAGTAGAAAGCCCAGATCATCTTCAAAGCAGTTATTTGTAGATTGTTTCTTACATAGATGTTTGTAGATTATTTTCAATTCCAGTGGGACCACATCACCATTTAATTGATCATCCTTAAAAGCACAGCCTTAGAAAACACAATACCCCCAATAAGATTAGTTTCTTTTAATGTCTAGACTTAAGGACTTTTATTTAAAATTGTTTTCTTTGACAAGTCAGGTGTGAAATATTGAAATATTTATCATCCTTGTCTGTAATATGTCTTTACCCTTGTTATTTTACATGAGGACTTTTCCAGTGTGAGCTGTTGACTAACGCTCAAATTCACATTAACTGAAAAAATAATTTAAAAGGAGAGAAGGGGATTCTTTAAAGGCTTGAAGAAATTTTACTTGCACACATTACACAAGAAAGGAACCGCTGTCAGGAACTAAAGTTAGCTCTTAATATCAGTAGCTGGGAGTATCTGTGGGACTGAAATAAAAGGCATCCTTATTTAAAACAGAGATTTATTCCTTGCTCACTCATCCTTCCAAGATTCTGTGAGAAACAAAAATCAGCTGGGGGCAGAGTTGTGGGGTTTTTTTAAGATCCATACAACTGCTGCCTAAGTAGGCAGTTTGTGTCAGTAATGAGAACATACCTGGTTCGGAAATGTGGCTAAATGCATGGTATTAGGTACATCGTGCTCAGGATCTTGCTTCTCTGGGAGGCTTTTCTTGTTTTGCAATCTGAGGCTTCCTTTTCAGGACAACATTTTTGAATAAACTAGTCCAGATAGTGGAACAATGCAGTGACTGTCTTCCATGTGATGACAAGCAAAACGATTTTTTCCTCACTGTTTGATGTCTGCTTGATAACAAAAGGAGAGATTTTAGAAAATTCTTCGTATTTGGACTTGGTTTAGATTAAATATATTTTCAGATGAAAGCAGCAGAACCATAAGGCAGCTTCTAATGTCAGTTAAAATGCCATTTATTTCTAGTTTCCCAGGCAATGAAGCAAGAGGGACAGCAGTGCTCAATCTGTTGCAGCCAAGGGACTATAGCTAGCAGTTTGTTGAGTCAGCTGACTTGCAGGATGGCACAGGGAGCCAGAAGGCAGCTTGTCTGGCAGGGATGTCCCAGGGCCCCCGGCCTCAAGAAGAATACATGTTCCTGGCATCACAGCAGACTAATTGAAAGTCCAAAGAACAGTTGATACTAATTTTGGTGACAGGTCAGAGAGAGATTGTCATCAAGCTACTGTTAACTTCATTCATCTCTTTCAGTAGAGAAATTTCTGCCTATTTGATTTCAGGGTAAAACCTCACTGTAACAAATATTTTAAACCTTGTACAATAAATACAGAGAAGGGAACACTGGGTGAGAAATTTGAACTGGGAAGCATGATGTGAGGCTATCATTTTAGCAGCTTATCTCTTAATGATCCCATAGTGTCCCATTTTAACAATGTTTTCCTTTAGCTTGAAAAAAAATATTTTACAGACTTTTAAAAAAACCTGCTTTTTGCCATGTTTAAAGTTGTCATTAAATAAGATAATAATTGTCCTTTTATGTGGGAGAAAAGAATTATCTGGAGATGACCTTTTCTGAAGAAGAAGCACATGTGAAAAGTAGAGCAAGGGCTGACAACATAGTTTGTTTCTATTGTGTTTGTGAGGACTAGGGGGTTTATATTTTAAACTTGCAGTTTGACTGCTGCACAGGTTTGCCTGGCTAAGCTAGACCTTAGAAAGTAGAAATAGAGAAAGAGGAAAATGGCAGTTAGAGTAAGACAGAATAGGGATAGAAATTCTGCATTCCAGATGATATTTGGAGTATAGCCAAAACTGATAGAGACTTTTCTATGGACCCTACCTCTAGATGCAATGGGCAGGGATCTGTGTCATGGAGGACACAAACGGCCAGAAACAATAGGGGAGAATCTGTGTTGATATCTTTTGCTCTTTTTAATACGTTGGTTCCCAGAAGGTGTACAATTCCCTGTAGCAGCATAAAATTATGTTTTTCCTTTTGAATAGCTAAAAAACCCCAAAACAACCCAACCAAAAAAGCAACAACCCAAAACCCAGTGGCTGGAATAAGACTTTCTTTGCTTACTTTATTTTCACTTCAGGTGTGGCTTCCATATTTTTTGGATCCTTGATGCTAGGCCCAGATTTCTTTTGCTTTACAAGATGTCAACAAAATTCTTTGGAAGTAGCAGTAGATTTTGTTGTTGTCACTGTATTTTTTACTTTAGGCATCTCAATTCCATCTGATGCCGAAAGAAGCCTCTTGTAAGAGGCCAGGTTGGCAGCATAAGGTACAGGCAGCTACACAGCCAAACCTACATGGTTTCTCAGTACCAGGAAAGTGCATCTGGAAGCTTCAAGCATCCTCATTTAGTCAAGTTTCCATAATTTGTGGATTTTGCAAGGTCCTTACTTCTCTTTCAGCCCTCTATTAAAGAATAGGAGGTTACAGGCTCTTTAGGAAAGAGAGGCCCAGTAGGCAGGGAGGAGTTGCTATTTATGTTAGGGATAGGCTGGAGAGTATGGAGCTGTCTGGGGACAGGTGAGCATTTGACAGAGACTTTGTGCATCAGGGTTAAAGGGAGAACAGCAATGGGAGACATTATTGTGGGGATCTGTTACAGACCGCCTGACCAAGAGGGCTCGGTGGATGAAGCACTCTATAGACAG
>JANRGW010034458.1:18452-47390 GCA_024733675.1 Psilopsiagon aymara | reverse complement strand
TGGAGAAGAGAAGGCTGCGTGGAGACCTCATAGCAGCCTTCCAGTATCTGAAGGGGGCCTATAGGGATACTGGGGAGAGACTCTTCATTAGGGACTGCAGTGAGAGGACAAGGGGTAACGGGTTCAAACTTGAACAGGGGAAGTTTAGATTGGATATGAGGAAGAATACGATAAGGGTGGTGAGGCAGTGGAATGGGTTGCCCAGGGAAGATGTGAATGCTCCATCCCTGGCGGTGTTCAAGGTCAGGCTGGACAGAACCTTGGGCAGCATGGTTTAGTGTGAGGTGCCCTTGCCCATGTCAGGGGGGTTGGAACTGGATGATCTTAAGGTCCTTTCCAACCCTAACTATTCTATGATTCTATGATGTGACATAATAAGCCATGGGCTTTTGTATAGTGTATTTTTAATAATTTTTAGCTGATCAATATAAACAAATTAAAATAACAATCCTTTATTGCTGAGTATATTTATATTGATGTCTATACTACAGGGCTTCAGGTTTATAACCCTTTAACTCATACAGCTCCATATTGCTTGATTGTGCAATTTCGTAAAATTACAGATATGCAGGAAAGTCGACATTAATTTGGAAAGTACTTTGGAATCTAATTCTCTCAGAAAATTTATTCCCAAAAAGAATGAATCCCACAGCTTCAAATGCCTAAAAGCTTCAGTGTCTTTTCATTCCCTGAGCCAGTCCATTTGAAGCGTTTCCTTTAAAGACATGTATACTGGCATCGACTGCTCTGAGGTTAATTTTAATTAGGTCAGAAATAGACCTACTGCCTAGTGAAAGAAAGCTTCTATAGATCAGTAGATAGCTCATGGTCGCTGGAAAATATTTCTCCTTCCCACTTAATCCTGCTCTGTTTGGGGCTGTCTACTTTAGACAGAGAAAAAAAAAAAAAACAAAAAAAAAAAAAACAAAAAACACACCCCACACCAAATACACCATGGAAAAGAGAAATAAGACAGGTAAACTTCCCTGTATACCATAATTTTGCATCACTGTGGACTTCAGATACCACGACCCAACTCCTTTAGTCCTTAGATAAAGGAGTAAGAATTTTTTTCAACAGAAAACAAACACTGTTGGAAAGAGCCATAGTAATGGACTGTTCAACAGTCATCCAAAATCCTGATTTCTTCTGAAATTAAAGTTAATGAGAATTTGTCCTAGAATGAACAACAAATCATTTGTTAATTTCTTTCAAATAAGAATCACAGTATCTCACAGGAGGTTTGCTTAAAATCCTATTAATTTTATTCTTACTAAAAAGCTATTTTCAGTCACCTTATTCAATGTATTTCCATTTCTGTGTGGATCCCAGCAGCCACTGAAAAACATGATACCTTCCTCTTTCTTTGGATTCAGGAAGCTGAAGACACCCTTGGCAATTGACATTGGATTACCTGTTACCAGCATGTTGCTTGGACACAGATTTCATCTAGCTGCCTTGAACAGTGATGATGTGGATACATGCATTATTTTAACTCTGTCTTCTTAGCAGCCTTTTATTGGCAATTATTTTTTCAGAGACACAATACCTGGAAATATGCTGGATTTTCCTGGTAATACATTAAACCAAATTTGCCTGGAAAAGTAGTACTAAAGTTTCCAAACTAAGCTGATAGCTATCACATAATCTAGGCCAGAGTTTACATCTGGGCTAGACCAACCAAGTGATATTTAAATCTAAAAATATATGACAATTTATATCAGTTGAGAATCAAAGCAGCTGTTTCTAATGGGATTTCATTCAAAGCAATTAGAAAACAAAGTTGGAAACCCTATCATCTCGTTAGTTTTCCAAAGCCCATTATCTAGTCTGTATATTGCTTCTAGGGAAATAGGGATCTTCTCCAATTACTCATTCTTAATTCATATGCCAGACTCCCCAAGCTTCTCCCTCCACGACTCCACATGATGCAGAAAAAAGCAGCTGCATCACCTAGTGGCTAAAGCAAAGCCTTCAGAGGAGCAAGGACACTTGTGAGAACAGGGCTGCTTCTCCCAGCTCTTCAGTCTCCCACATTTAAAATGCACAAAATTAATTGCATGCAATATGCAGAAATTTTATTGTGCATATTTTATTTAGAGAACTAGTGTTTGAATATGTAAATATAAATTAGCTCCTCAATGGGAACTACCTTCTCTTCTCAGGTGTAAGACAGAAGAGCCACCACACAAGAATGGATAGAGGCAGGTCATTCACAGAACTGCAATTAAAGGCTTCAACTGCTGACCTCTGGCTATGGCTTGAGCCCCTAGAACAGAAGATAAACATTTCTTCTCTAAAGCTCTGCCCAACTGCTGAAAGTCTCACATGTTCTTCACCTGGTCCACAAAACTTGTGGGACTTTACCATATGCCAACAGTACTCAAATCTGCAATCTGCATCAACTGGAGTAGGAGTCACTACAGAAGTGGGATGGAGCATTATTTTGAACGAGTTAAAAGACAGGCTTTCTCCCTCCCCAAAACTGTATATCCAAACAGATCATCACACTGCAGACAGAGAACTTGCCATAACATACATCTAAGTACAACTATTATGCACAAGTGTTAATCACATATTATTGTTATATCTCACTGTGGTTTTTATCTCCTCAAAGGAATTTGCAATGGTAGGGTCAGGGGTACAGTGGGACGACAACAACAAAACCCACAAACAAATAAAAAGCCACACAAGACGATCGAATTTTGCCAGGCTGTAATTTGCCAGAAGAAGTACTTTCTGGTTTCTTCACCGTGTTTAGTATTTTGTGGAAGCCATGAAACAGAATGTAGCATGGGATACATACACCATGCTGCAAAACTACCTAATGCATGCTGCTGAAGAGAGGCAAGAGACACCTGGACTAAAATTTTCTTAGCATATTCACAAGGCATATATTATACTGCTTTAAAAAAAAAAAAAAGTTCAATATTTCTATACTACATTGCTCTTCAGAGCTCCATGTTCATAAAAATTTTCAATATTCATCCCAGTTTAGGACAGAAATTTATCAGACTATCAGAATTTTCTATGGGTAATTATGTCCCGTGTTAACATAGACAATTATTCTCTTTCAATACCTTAATTCTGAAGGAACCCAGACCACTGCTACGAAATAAAAAGTGAAGAAACCCAGAGCACTGTTACTAAATACAAAGTGAGAAAACATGCCTCCTACGTAAAAAGTTACAGGCTCTCCAACACAGGTGGTTGGGTTGGTTTCTTTTTGCTATTTTTCTCCCTTGAACTGGGAAGGAAAAAACTAAAAATGACACTCCAGGAACTGCATATCTTTAGAATAAAAATTAAACCCTTTCATAAACAGGCCATGGCATGGAGTCTTCTGAGTACCAAAACCGCTGCCAGTAGAAGTTCTATGTACAAATACAAAGGTTGTTAATACTCATGGTATTTTCAAGCCTGACACCTGGAGCTTCATGATACATGTCAGACTTCCACAGCCTCCTAGGAAAGCTGTGTGCACAGAGGCCTTTGTCAGACACTTCCTCTGATTCATATTCTCTATGACATGTGCTTATGTCACTGTTACTCCGGTTAATAAACTGACCCTGAAAACATACCACAAATCACCACCATGGAAGAGTTTATATCTCAACTTCCTGGCTGGATTCAAAGTTCAAATGATAAACTCAGCTGTGGGTGTACTGCTCTTCTGGCTAGTGCAAAATCTGTTACTAGCTGAGAACTATTAATCTTCCAAAAAGAACTACAACTTCAGATGACAGCTTTGTGGTGGGGGATGCAAGAAAGTTGTACGGCACTCATTGCTGACCCTTGTCATTAAAATGCCATTTACCAACTCTTCAAACAAGGGATTCAAATCCAGTGGGCAGCTTGCCAACAAGATCAAAGTCAGTAGGAGCTCTGCACAAGTAAGTATTAGTAAGTGAATAAATAAGGCACTTATCCAGAATGCAAATATTTCTTCGCTATTCAGCATGTGGAATTCCCATTGGAGGAAATGAAAGTACCATGTGTGCAGAAAATGCAAGCGATATCTACAGCATGGATCAAGGGAAAGAATTTTGCCTGCAGTGTTACAAAGTCTTAATCATTCATATAGCTCAAGAACCTCAGGCTGCAGAGGAAAAAAAGTTGTACATACTTGGCGTGAGAATCACATCATCCACATTTCAAAACCTTCTGAACTGGAGTAGGGCTGTTTTTTCATGCAAAACCCATTGAGTTTCTTCACTTCTTCAGTTTGGTAATCGAAACAGAGATTGAGGTTTTGCAAATAAAACTAGGCTAATTCTTATACTCAAATAAAAGTATCATGATACCCTTAAATGACAATAACTTAGTTTTATATTTCAGAAACACAGCATTTCTAATGCTAACCTACAGGCAAACTGACTTTTGCACCACATTTGTAACTTTTTGAACAAGAATATGGTACCTGCTTCTGTCTTGGCAGTCCTGGAGGACAGAAGCACTTTATTTTAGTTCACCATTCCAATATGGAAATCATAGAGAGAACTTGCTCTCCTGTAGCCAAGATTCAGAATTAGACTTCATTTACAAGTAATTTAAGGCTTCACTTGACTGAAAGATTCATCATTCATAGACAATGATTTTACTTGTAAACTTAAAAGCCAGACAAGTGACAAACTGACAGAAACACATCTGTAACTAAATGGCTGAGGTATGAATTGCTATTATTCATAGAGGTCAGACTAGCCAAGATTCAGCAAAGTTCTTCTGATGGCTAATATTCTTGATAGTGTTTGCAAATACCCCAAGTTCCATGTTGTTTTCTCATTGTCATTCACCATTTGCTATTCCCTGTCAAAATGTTTCAGTCATTAAACTAGAGAGCAGAAAATATGCCACATGCGCAATCACACACTGTGAATAATAAAAGCAATTTGTGAATGGCTTGTGAACAAAGTCAGATCTGGAACAGAATTCATACAAACTTTTTAGCAGACATGTGAATAACAGACCTCTTCCCATTGAGCAGCAATGATTTGCAGGTTGCTTCTCAATTAAAAAGAAAATAGTTAAATTCATCAAGCTTTGCAATTTGAAAAGTGGTATTAGTGCAGTCCTAATATTTCATTTCTATTTCTGCTTTCAAAGTGGCCGTCAGGAGATTACTTCAATTTACCTTTTCTGTTCTGACAAAGACTAACATTCGTGGCAACTTTAAGTTGAAAACGCTTATTTGGAATATATGCCAGAATACATTACACGAGAAAATTGATTATCTCAGAACTAAGAATCTTAAGCCCAGGAAACACAAAGTTAAATATTACAAGAAACCTAAGCATGTAAAGATAAGTTTAATAGGTTCAGCTTTAATTCTGCCCACCATACTTTTTAGAAAACATGCTGAGAATTGACTGAAACTCCTAATTGTTCAATATTCATGCAAATATCCATGCAAAGTGGCTTGTTATTTTGTTCTCTCTGAGGAGCTGTACAGAGCTCTCTTTTCTTACTGAACCAACACCCAACCATTTTGTAGCAAAGATGCACGTGACCATCTAGTTCCAACTTCTCTTATACAGTTACACAACAAAGCTAAAGACTGACTTTTGCAAGCATCCATATGACTAAATCTGAATACCTGCAGAAAGCTAGCTCAAAAGTAAAAAAAAAAAAAATAAAATAAAATAAAAAAATAAAAAAGAAGCTTCCAAAACACTTGTAACTGGGATTGCTTTTAGTATTATCAGCCACACAGCTCACACACAAATGGAGTAGATTGCCACAACGGCTAAGCTGTGCTCATTACTCAGTTCTCCCATTTGTTTAAAGATTGATATTCTCATGGCACCTCTTTGGACTAAGATCAGTGCATCCAATAGCGAAACACAGCATTAGATGTTTACAGCATGAGTGTTACAACATAAATCTACACTGCCCACATCTGTTTTCAGTATAGAATACCCCTTTCCCAAAGCAGGAGTTTTACAGCTGATCAGATTACATTTTCCATGTTCTGCTCATGGTGCTCATTTTAGATGGAATCTTTTTCTATGCAGATGAGCACAAGGCCTGTGTGCTATTTAAGCCACAATTAAGCCCTCAGAAATAGGTCTTAAATGATGCATAGGCTGTTGTCAGCTCTCTAAATTTCACCCTATGTAGTTTTTTCCATCACCCACTCACATTATGTTATTGTCTATGGCTTCAGAAAATTACTACTAGTGCATTCATAACTTCCATTCAACAAAGAGACTCAATGATTATTTTCTTTAACGCCCTCTGAGCTTCCCATATTGGCTGTTGTGCTTTTTCAAGTACATTTCCCCAGCATGAAATTTCTCTTCCATCTTATATGAGAAGGAGTATAATTTAGAGTTCACCCTGCAATATCTCATCAGGGAAAAAGAATTGGATATGCACCATTTCCATTCTTAACATTATAGTGACCTCTAGAGTAAGAAGTGCTGCATACCTGATAAATCAGCTGGATAACTAAGAGAAGCAGAAAGTAAGATGCAGACTACCGTGAGCTGCTTGCTCTCAGGAAAGGTCCTGGGATCAAGGCACTGGGGCAGCATAGAGCACTCAAGGCTGAGAAAGAACTAGGTCAGCTGGTAACTTGGGATAAGCATCTGGCCATGCCATAGCCTTCATGGGTAGTTCCAGGAGTCCCACAACAACCCCATGCAGTATCTTATATTTTGATTCACATCCCAAGGACCTAGAAAACTTAAGGCTTACATAGACTGGCAACACTTCATATAGCATCAGTTATTTTCTCTCATTCCCACTTTGCAAAATAATGGTATTTTAAGATCTGAGCACATTCTGAGCTATATATCCTCTTCTGACAGCATTCCTGTAGCAATCTACGATATGTACTTAGTTTTCTTTAATAATAGTAGTTTCCTTTGTTTTCTCTCTTCCTTTGTCTGAACACTTAATAAAATATCAATTAAAATATTTCCTAAATATGAGCATAATTTTTTTAAGTTTTTCCTTTTTTTTTTTCTTTTTTTTTTTTTGCAAGGCATCAAAAGCACATTTCAAAAATACTTAGCTTAAAAGTAGGCTTTGTTTGTCATCACCTAGATTTCTCCAGGAAACTCCTGCGCTCTCTTATTGATGAATTACTAAAATACAGCTTCGCTCTCAGGATGAGAGAAGAAAACAACTGCTTTACACCATTTTGACTGGACTGCCTCTTAGGTATAGTCTATATAAAAAGACCAAACAATATGTCAGTAAGGGTAAGAGACTTCATTAAGAGACACATTGCTCCCATTCAGTCCCCAGTCAGACTAGAAGAACAATATGGAAAACCCCTGCCATTTTCAAGAACTCCTCTCAGAATTAGCTAGCTAAGTTACACTGCCACTCAACTGCCTAAAAATTTCATTTTACAAACTGAGTACAAAGTTGTCTGGACTTTTGAAACTGTCTTGCAATCAGAGACATTTGGGGTGATGGTTTTATTTGCACAGTGATTGCCTTTAACAACATATGATAGGTCCTCATATCCAGCAATATTTTTTTCTTTCTTTTCCAGTGTAAGTCAGCTATTTTTGTTCACTCTTTCCCTTATTGTGAAGTCAGGCCCATCTGTAACAAACAGGTATGGTCACAGGCAAGTCCTGTGAACTTCTGCTGACTGGAAAGCAATAAGCAATTTTCTTTGATATTCTGTATTACTTCAGCACAGCTCACAGTAAATTTAAGAACAGCATTGGAGAAAGTTTTTCTGTTAAAAGAAGTCCTCTAAAAATTACATTAATACTTAAAAAGCCCTTCGAAGAGATATCCTGCACTACAAAAGGCTTTTCTATTATTTTTAAAAATAGTATTTTTCAATAAGATGAAAAGAAAGCCTCATGCTTAAGGTTTCAAAAAGTAGATAGCTTGTACTAATTTTCTACATTAATTCCATTTATGAACAAACCCAGCATATACTTTTTCATCAAACTGTAAAAAGCTCAGGCATCGATAAACACAGGTCAGCATTAAGGTATTTCAGACAGCAGCAAGTGAAACAGCAGGGTCCACAACCAACTTGGTATTAAAACAGAGGGTACAGAGTTCAAGCAATAAAGGATACAATAGGTTTCTGGAGAAAGGAATTATTTTTTCCAGATCACCTTATACACCAGCAACATGGATGGACATGGAAACCAGCAAGCAGCAGTCAGGGACAGGCTCACCTAACTTTAGTTGAAACCATCCTGCACTAGGAGACTAGACAAATAAGGCACCCAGTGACCACAACTGCAATCACACACAACAGAAGCACAAGTACTTACCACCTCTGCAGCAATGCTAGCAGCTTGAACATCCTCAGAAGCAGAAGGAACCTGATCCCACAAGGACAACCCCTTTGACTAGAAGTCACCTAGCATCCACCACATGCCCATAAAGACCCTGCTGTAAATCATCAAGTTCTTGCACATCTTATTAGCAACTAAAGATAAAACTACCCTTTTGCTACAGGAGGAAACTGAGCTGAAACATAATGCAAAAATCTAGAAGCCACTGCAGTGGGGCTGCAGGTGCTTTTGGTTAATCCTAAAGACTGCATGGAAGTTAATGGGTCTTCAGCACTGCAGCTGTAAGGCAACTCCAGCTGATAGGCCTTAAACTGCATCTTCTTGTCTTAAGGGGGCCACATGGCTGAAGCAGTACATACAGCTCTTCTCTGAACCCAATTTTGGTCTTGCTCAGCAGCACTGTGGGGGCCTCCCAGCAGTCCCAAGGTGTCTCTATGGCTGCATGCTGAGACATCCCATTCCCAAGCCTTAGCACAAATTCACGCCGATGAATGGCCATGGTACAGGCCTAGAGGAGTATGGTAGGTATGCCCAAAGTGCAGTCACTCTCAGCATGTAGATTCAAAGAGGACTTAACCAGTGACATGGCATGTTGTCTGTAATGCCATTCGAGGCAGAAGACACCCCAGAGGGAAAGGACCTGATTCAGATTCAATGAAGCATAGAGGGCTGGAGGTGTGTCCCTGTGCCACTTTGGAGTTAAAGACATGCGCACGCGCACGCAAGGTTGCGATGCAAAGCACCCAGCAGAAATGAAATCTCCAGAGAAAGTGTACAGCTGGGTCAGTGTGGGGAGGTGGGTTACACAGTTTGTGAGCATTGCTATGATCAGATATCAGTGATGGAGTGGCTGCAATCTGACCTAGAAGGAAGCCACCAAAGCCTGCAATTTATTTACGTGTTTTACATGTTACCTCCTAAAATAAAAATCAATATGTGTCAGACTGGTGATATTTAAATGTATAATTCTCTTTATAGTGAACTGATTCTTCCCCCTGCCTGCATGATAAGCAGTTCTGAGAACACAAAATAGGAAAAGACCTTGGAGAGGAGATAAGAGCGGCTCAAGAGACTTGAGGTTACTGGAGGCACTGGAGGAAACAGCAAAATCAAACTCTCAAAAACTGCTCAAGGTCAAAACCAATGGGCATTGTTGAGATGCACTGCTTTGCTTCCTAATCTCGAAGTTAAGAGAAATAGAACAGCAGACTCATTGTGTGCATTCTTCAGGGCAGGACTGGGAGACAAACAAGTAGATAAATAACCAAAAGTCAACAGTCCAACAGACAATAAGAAAAGCAAAAGGGAGAGTGAGAGGACAAAGTATGCCAAGAAGGGGAGCCCCGCTCTTCCAGGACTGAGCCATGTGTGCAAAACAAGCCATACTGGGGCTCTGTTTCATTAGAAGCTGAAGGAAATACTCTGCATGAAACAAATACAAAAGTCAGGGGTCAGTCTTCATTCTTACTGTCATGCAAAATGTGAGGATGTAGTTATCTTTTTTAAGAGCACCTGGGCTGATCAGCAGTCATTGCCAACCAGTAACCACTATGCTGTTTGTACTATTTTATTATTTTTTTACATCTCTGATTGTGTTCCAGCCTATTCCTGACTCAGAAAGGAAAATAATTAACCCTGCTGTTGTTATTCACTATCTGCTCTCTTCCTCGTGTAATAAATGTTGGGCTCTTGAGTGAGGAGCAATGGGCAATGAATGAAGTCTTGAGGGCCAAGCTGGGGGACACTGCCAGCAAGCCTTTATAAATAAAAGTAGAAGAGTGATGCATTGGACACTGTACTTTATTATAGTTTGTAAGAGTCTCAAAGTGTGCTGGGTTTGTGTCTCTGCTCTACCATGCTGCTCCTTATTGAATAACTTGCATATTTAAGAAAACAGTGATATTCTTATCTCTCCAGTGGCATACACTTGGCTGCCAGTCTGTGTGATTATACCGGGTTACAAATGTACGAGGGAATGCAGTGAATAGTGTGATAGCACTGGGAACATAGGGGTGGGGCAAGAATTGGACTAGACGGAAAGCTTAACATGACACAAAGTCATTATATGGATAATCTAAATTTTTTCTGTTGATAAAGCTAAGCCAACTTTTACAGCAGGGACAAAGAATCACTGGACAGTGTCCTTCTATGAGACCACACTCTCACATCTGAAAATTTAGCATACAGTGCTATGGTAAGGACTACTGCTGCCACAGGCCTGTCAAGAGCACCGAAGAGATCCCTTTGCCCTTGCAAAAGAAAGCACCCACGTCTAGAAGTTGAAACGTGTGCCATCTAGGGCATTCACAGGCTTGTTGCTTTGACTACACACCAGTTCCTCCTCAGGAGTGAGTAATAGTCATTTACAATGTTTCTCAATCAGTTTAAGCCAGTTTATGCATGCCACCAGAAGACAAAGTCAAGCCCTCTTACAGAAACTCATGCACACCACTTGTGCTGCCAGGTCCTTTGTGCACCAACACAAGCATTTGTCTGGCCAAGATTTTCCTTTGTAGTGCTAGTTTTAACACAGATCTGTTTCTTGGCCTTCTCTGAAAGAGCATGGAAGTAGGGAACATATAGGATAAGGACTGAGAATGGATAGGCAGCGGCATAATCGTCCAGAAGTAGTGACAGCTTTTCTTGACTTTAGATAATTATGAAATTATGGCACTAGTTGTATGACACCATTCTTGGATAACTGGATAACTAGAACTTCCTAAATAAGGATTGCAAGTGATAAATATTTAATGAGCTAATAGATACACATGACATGCAGTTAATACTCTTTCTGGGAACAAATGTCTAATTATTCAATTCCTCTAAAAGACAGTCATTCGTTAAACATGCATGTGAGCAAAAGTAGTCTAATGTGAACCTCTGAGATTAGTTAATAATGAAGAACATGAATGTGGTTCAAAATGCACAGTCATTCAGAACTAAAACGTCATTTGGATGTGAGCAGTGTTTTTGTGGCATTCAACCATTTCTCTGAGGATTTTATGAAGTTCTAAGGCTTTGTTGTATCAGACTCCTTTCTGACATTTGGAAGCCAGGTATCATAAAAAATTTAAAGGCCGGGGAAAGCAGGGAGAAAGGAGGCAGTGAAGAGGGGAAAACACCATGGAAGGGAGGCTTCTTTCCAGCTCAAAAGAATCTATTGAGGTAAAAACGGCAATTTTCTCATTGAACCCTGAGGCCTTGCTGCCTGAGGTGCGAGTTCTCTATCCGACTTTCCCAGCATAATCCTCTGTAAAACAAAGTAGAGGATAGTATGTACTTAGGGTGACAGCCGTGGGAGGAATTTTCCCCAACATACTTTGAAACATTACTGCTTAATTCTCACTGTATGAATAGAAAGTCTGTGAACTGAACTTCCACAAAGGCATGCTTTGAAAGGGAAGACTTCAGAATACTTATTTACTTTAACTCATGTTTATTGTCCTCACCTAACTTCTACTCACAGTTGAGCTTTATTTGTAAATGAAACCAGTTTGGGTCAGATTCAAGGCCCATCAAGTGAAAATAAATAAAGTCTCTTTGTCTCACTGCATCAGCTCAGGTTTTAGCCTTGAGGGCAGATTCTCAAAAGACTTTAGAGAAAGTTTCAAGTGTTCAATATGCCTACCCAGGGCTATGTTACCAGAAACAGCCAACCACCACACTAGGGGACAATCAGCACCCAGGCTCTGATCATTGAAGGCTGAGTTAGATTCTGGTCACTTATTTGGGTGCCTATATAGAAATAAGGCTCTCTGCATATCTGGCCTAGGGCAAGCAGCCTTAGAGAACAGGATTTATCAGCTTCCAGATCTGTCTGGGATCCAGAGGCATTACTCACAAAAAATTCAAAGAACGGAAAAATAAACAAATGGTAAAATAAAAGAAAGATCAAACAATACTTTTACTAGATTAAAACCCGACTCATGGATTTCTGATATTTTGGGGTTATTTTAACCAGTTTAAATTTAAAACTGTTAAATTAACAGGCCCATCATATTTACTTATTGATTTGTCAAGCAGCACCAAGTCAGCATAAGGGCAGAATTGTGTAGGATGTAAATATAAAAGGGTATCCCAGACAATTGCAGCATTCCCCATAGTAACAAGTTATGTGAACTCTTCAGAAAACGTAAATAGAACCATAACGTTATGTCATTGTGCATGACATGAAAAATCCTGCAGAGTAGATGCCCTACAGATATGAACTCTGTAATAATCTATCTTCCTTGGAAACCTAGGTGATTTTTTTCCCCACAGCTTTGTGTGTATGTGTGTCTGAAAGGAGTTTCCTTCATTTAATAGCTTGCATTCTGTCCTGGGGCTTGTTAGTACAAAGGAGACAAGTCTAATTTTGCTAATCCATGCTGTGAAGGGAGTCAAACAGCATTTCCTGTATTCTCTGCCAGCATGAAAAAAATCACACTTCTATCAGGTTCTTAATACTATCTCACAAGATAAACTTCTGTTGCTGATAATACCTGACACATCTGTGTATGAACACACCAAAAAAACTTCAGGACAAATTGATCCCTGGTGTAACTTTATTAAATTTACTGTAATTAAACTAGTACTAACCTGGCATATTATGGGGTCAAATCAATAAGCTGAAGAGCCTCTTCTTCCTGCAGGCTCATCCTGACAGTCAAGGTTAATGGTGCCAAGCAGAGCTCTTGCCACTTTCCTGAAGTCACCAAAAGCTTGAACTGGAATTACACAACAGTGACAGACAGCTATTGTAAGCGCTCTGTTTTTCTTTCCTCCTCTTCAGACAGCAGAAATTTGGGCAAGGAAGAAAAGTTCAAGTCAGTGTAGTCCACCAATTCCTCATGAGGGTGTGTGCCAACATCTGAAAAGCCAATGAGAACACCTCAAAACCACCAGAATAGCAGATTTTAGGAGAGCAGTAGAAGAAGAGGTAAACTATGAATACAAGACCTGCAATTTTGCAAAGGAGATTAGGAAGAACATGTGAATCCCAGAGGGACTCTCAGTACCAAAGTCCCTTACCAGAGTTCAGAATTCTGCTAAATTTGGCTTAATTTGCTATTAAATGGAATGGACTATCTTTTCTTACCTTCTAATCTTTCAGAAATAAGTAATTGCCCAAATAATTACTTTTTATTTTTCCTAAGGTGGAAGCCTAACAACACTTAACAAAATCTACCTTTGTTGATTTTACTAGTTTTCGGGGAGGGGGAAGTGCCGCCATTGAGACTTTGATCTTTCCAGCTTTACCTCTTTCAAAATCAATAATACATTTCTCTTCACTTGGGAGACACTTATGGAAGAGGAGAGAAAATATTGTTCAAGAAGTATAAACCTTTGTATCAATACTTCCAAGTTTACAAGATCCATAATCTGATCAATGCCCCTGTATGATCCCACTTTGTTTGGGTGGGATCTGTCTTTCATTGTTTTTCTGGACAGCCCAGGACTGGACTCATCAGAGCACTCTAGAATCTGCCTCAACCTTAGGATCAATAATGTCAGCAACCAACTTTTGCAAGGGCAGCAAAACACACCCACCTCCAAAAGCTTGATGACCCTGCTTAAATACAGCTCAAATACAAGACAGGAGTGAGTAGGGGAGAATCTTGACTTAAGGAATATGGTCAGACTTGTTTCAAACTGTGAAATTTGAATGTAATTGCAAATCTTCATTTGTGCATTGTATTAATAGCAGGAAGGCTCCCTGAAGCCATGGAGCTAAGACAGCAGACTAAACAGGTGCATAAACGAGAAGGACATCCATGCAACATGAAGGTCTTCTGATTACAGTGGCAATTAAAAGGCTCGGGGTGAGGCTGAGACTTCACACTCATGTGGCATATGGGCAACAGAAGCCCTCTGTTTCCTCGTTTGGGCACAAATTCCTCTGCACCTCAGGATTTTTGCACTGCACTGTTATCTAGCTGCTAGGCTGGTAGATAACACTTTGTCTTGCCTTAATAATTAATAAGCAAGCTTCTCCCACCTCCAACGGAGAAATTAGCATGTCAAGACAGCCTTTACCCAGTTTATCACTGAACAAGTGAGGCAGAAAAGCTCTGAAGTTAGGGGCAATATTTTGCAAATAAAGTTTGCTCATCTGGTTACTGACTAAGGACACTAAAGTTAATGAAATTGTCCCAGAGTTTACCTCCGTCTCCCACTGACATTTTTGCCTGGCAGTAACTTTGAACTACACACAAGAAGTCCTCATGTCATGTAAGAGGAGAAAGGTCACATCAATCTACTAAGATATCCATGTGTCTGAGGTATTGTAGCGTACTTGAGAGGATATACTTTGTTTGCAATCTATAGCATTACCACACAAGGGTTCATCTCAAATGTCATGTTCATAGAAGACAAACCAAAGAAGTGCTACCTTTTTGGCAAAGTATTTTACAGTACAATGTGAGTTCAACAGATTGGAAACTGGAAATGCCTATAGCAATGTTCAAGGCATTGACACACAAACATTGGTCTTTACATATCTCCTAACTGCAAGGGCATCAACTTGCAGCTTCTGCAGAGAGCACTATAACTCGGAACAACATATATTCTGCCAAGGTTAGTAGCTCCAGAGAGGAGCTTTCAACACCAGAGCGAGATGAAATACAGTGTCCAAGAGCCTCAGTTCTGAGAGGCACAGGAGAGGCTTCATATAGCTGTAGGGGTGATGGCTGTTAGTGACCATCTATCTGAAATTCAAAGAGGTGGCTAGTTTTATGCGGCACATACCTGTGCTGTCCATCTTTGGGCCTGCTTCCTACCTGCTTGAGCAATGTGTCCACGAAAGGCTGGCAGCCCACCACCATCACATACATCTGCTGGGGCCCCTGTGGACACAGATCCCTTGCAGCAAGTGACAAGCTTTGCAGAGTTAAGCTCTTCTCAGGCTATTTGTCAGACTGTCTGCAGTGATAACCTTCACAACTGTAGGATCTCAGACATGCGCACAAGGCAATATTTGCTCATTTATTGTTATAGGTATTTGGCAATATGTGGCAAGAATGTGACCATTATCAATGAATAATACTTCAATAAAGTAGCTCTCTACTAAAGCAATGACTCTGAAAACAGATACTGTACTGTGTATAATGACAAGAAAATATCTATCTATTGTTGAAATAACCTTCCAAAAAAGAACATTGCAGGCCCTGTGTTCTCTATAGATGTTAAAGGAAATCTCTCATCATCACCGTCCCAAAGAAATAAGTACACTATTTTGGATAAGAGCCCATGTCTCTGACACACCATAAGGGTAGCTATGTCTTCACAATGTGTTAGCTATATTAAAATGTTTATGACATTTGCATGAACTATGCAGAAACTTCTCAGTGCCATTTACAGTCCCACAGAAAGACAAATCTGGAAGTTATCCAGCATAAATGATTGAAACTGCCATTCCTCAGTGACCAAGGCTGCAGAAACTCGGAGCACAAACTGTATTAATGTGCCCTATTCACATTATTCCTGTGGCTACCCTCCTTGCCCTACCTCTCATATACGTGCATTGCACAGGTATTCTAGTCCACAGAAAGAAAGCACTTCCTTGGAGCAAATGAGCAGAATCACTGAGAACAAGGCTTAAAGGCAGCAGGTTCACAGGAAACTATACCTCAAAACTAAATGCCGGATATGGAAGATGCAATGGAACAGCGGTGAAATTGAAGGCAGAACCCCAAATCTTTAAACATTCAGAATAGCAATATTGCATGGTAGAAAAACACAAAGGGAGTGTCAGATTCCAAGTGGGAGAGGGAGAGCAGACAGAAATAATCAGCTTTGAGATAAGTTAAGGGACAGGGAAAACTAAGAAAAAAAAAGAAGGAAAAAAAAAAAAGCAAAACAAAATCAGGAAGAAACTAATAAAAATAAAAAAACAAAAATCTATTGCAGTAGATGGTATGCTGCAGACCCAAGACAGGGTGCCCACAGGAGGCACATTCAAAGAAAGTGCCCTTGCTAAGGGCTACCAGGAGGCTGAGGGCAGAGCCCAGCAGAGAAATGAACTCCTGGCTAAAGACTAGAACATTTCTGTGTGAATGAAGGATGTAAACTGAGGTCACGCTGAGTGTAGAGCTCCAAGGTGAAACACACATGGATTTTCCAAGGGATTAATGAGTCTTTTATTTCCTTTCCAAACTGTTGCACTGGCATAGCTACCTAACCAGCTGCATCTATGCTGACAAAACTAAAGGAATTGGGCAATGTACAGTCATTTCAAAGAGATTTAGGTCAGGTCTGGTCAGGTTTTTCTATGTTAGTAGCAAGAAGAGAATCTTAAACTTTGTCCTGTTTGACTGAGCAGGTAAATATCAGTTTGTTCATTTGTTCTCTTACTGGAGTTGGTGATGTGCCTCCTGTTTTCCCATAGTTTACTCATTCACGTCACACATATCTTGGGTTACAGGATTTAGTTTCCTCCCTATTACAATTCAGCCCTTCTAAGGTGGAAATTGCAAGGAGAGACCTTTATGCAGCAACACTCATCAAAAGTTTGCAAGACAAGGTGTAAAAGTTATGTGGGTAGCTATTATCCAAGCCAGTGTTGCGTAAATGAGGTGAGAATAAGCCATAAGGGTACTGACTCTACTTTTCCTCTCAGCAGCACCACCCACACAAGCTCATTATCAGAGCTCACACTCTGGTCTGGCACTACTGTAATTTGGGATAACAGCCATCATCCAATATTGCTTCCCTCCTGCTCTTACACAGGCAGTGTTTCCTTCACATGTTACCAAATAGAATGAAAATATCATGAACAGATGAGAGCACAGCAGAAATTCCCAGGATTTCCCAAGGAGCTAGCAGTCCTAGGGAGGCTGTGGTAAGAAGCAGCACATCCCCTACAGTCCTAGGCATCACCCATGAGAAAGGCTAAGACATTATGCCTAAGAACAAATTAGATGCAATGGATAGATAGCATTGGAAGGGAACCAGCAAGGACCCTAGTTCAGTTATCTACATTTGTGTGTAAAATCTCAGGGTGAGTTTGGATCACCATAAAAAATTTTACCTAAGTACTGACTAGGTTTGGAAATATGCCTTCACCTTTCATTTCCAGTACTCCTGTAATCTGACTGTGTGATCTTAACTGTACTTCTTATCCAGAGGAAGTGAGATTGCATCTTATACCCACTAAACACTGCTCACAGCCTCCCAAGGAACTTGGCTGCATGAGGAATCATCCAATATATTGGAAAAGCCTCTGGGCCAAGGTCAATTCTTTAATCTCATCTCTTCTAAATATTATTTCTATGAGACACATCTTTCCTTTTTTGCACCTATTACCTGGAGGTGTTTGCTTGGCTGCCTTTGCTGGTCTTAGAGAAATAAATTATATCTTTAGAGTTCTGGTAATGTTGCTTTTTGTTACCAGAGATGCTCAGGAAATGTAGCAGAACCGTGTTAAGTTACAGGATTTTTAGGTAAATCACATTTAAATTCCCAAGAATGGATGGCCAACAAAGCCTTCCGAGAATTGTTCTGACAACAAATTCTCCTGTTTCGATTCTTGCAATTTCTTGTAAATCTACAATTGACTACCCTCAGCTATCTGTTTGCGGTTATTTTAGCAAAATGAAGATTTTTTTATTAAATATGCATTCTTTCTGTGGGGTGCTTTAGCCTTATCAAATCTTCCAAACATTTTTAAAGCAAAACAGACAAAGCTACCTTGTAAGTTATCCCCGCAGGTAAAAGTCTTCTCCTTTTTTTTCTCACAGCTCTTCCCCCCAAATTTTCAACATGCCCTTGGAGCTACTGTCAGCAGGACTTGAGACCAAAGGCATGGAAATACAGGCTTGCGAGTATTTCTGCAGTGATAATACCACTTCTATCCTGTGCAGCATTCCTAACTGTGTTCAGCATTGCATCGGGCCTTTCCCCTTTCCACTTTTGTTTCTAATACTGCTCCCCTTTTGACAAATCATAAAATAGGAATGGAGAAGCTTCAAGTAAGGGCAAAAAACAGTTACTAGCATGCAAAAGACATTAATGAGGATACAGATCAAATAAAATTTAGTGAAAAGAGGACATAAATTAGACTTACATTAACAGATGTTTATGAAAAATAAATGGAAAAGAGATTGTAAAGGTTTACTTTGTCTCACACCGTATCAACAAGAGGTGCACCAATGATTTTAAATGGCAAAGAAGAAGGGAGGATAGGAAATCTTTTTTCCCAGAACACATAATTAACTTGTGATGTGTTTTCCATGAATCACTATGAGGCCAAATTAACAGGATTTAAAAAACATCAGAATGTTTCTATCAATAAGAATATCCAGGCACATTTAACTACAAATAAAATGCAGGAGGAACACTAACCTTCAAGAAATCTGTAAGCACTGAAAAACCTAAGTTCTATCATGAAAAACATATTAGTGTAATTTGTTGTTGTTGTTGTTGCTTTCAAAGCATATTCAGTATAAAAGCAGCCTTCCAGTATATGAAGGGGGCCTACAAGGATGCTGGAGAGGGACTCTTCATTAGGGACTGTAGTGATAGGATAAGGGTTATGGGTTAAAACTTAAACAGGTGAAGTTCAGGTTAGATGTAAGGAAGAAGTTCTTTACTGTAAGGGTGGTGAGGCACTGGAACAGGTTGCCCGAGGAGGTGGTAAATGCTCCATCCCTGGCAGTGTTCAAGGCCAGGTTGGACAGAGCTTTGCAATACATGGTCTAGTATGAGACACCCCTGCCCACGGCAGGGAGGTGGGAACTAGGTGATCATGAGGTCCTTTCCATCCCTAACTATTCTATGATTCTGTAACCTATATCACAAAAAGCTTCAGCAGTAATACAGGTGACATTGAGTGGATATCCTGAGTAACATCAGGCAGGTGCTGGCAGTGTGCTCAGAACTGGGCTTGTACCATGCTAAACTGTTACTGATGATGAACCAAAGCCAGCTTGTGCTCATTTGCTCTTGAAAGAGCAGGCGTCCGAGATGATGATCCCCCGTGACGAGTGCCAGGGTCAGCCGCAGCCTGGCATGGTCAGAGGGGGCCACGGTGCCGAGAAGCGACACTGAAACAAAGACTTTCGTCTCCGCCCCTAGCCCGGGCTGAGGGACGGCGGAAGCCGCTCATTGCAATGGCGATGGCGCCATCTCGCGGCGGCCGCTCCGCTCCGCTGGCGGGGGGGATCCGCCGCCGTCGCGTCCCTGGCGCGGGAGCCGCTGCCGCTCTCCTACCGCGCCGTCAACGGCCCCAGCCACCCACTGCATGAGCCGGGGTGCCCTAACGGAGTCCGGGCAGAAAGGGGGTTTCTAATGCCCGGGAAGCTCCAAACTTCTTGAAAGGAGCAGCACTCACTGAGAAAATGTGTTTCTGGGCTTACAGAGCCATTCGGGGGAGCACTGTTTGTTCGAGAGGTGTGAGCTGGGGCTTATGTGTTGGCCCATTCTGGGCTGAAACCGACTCTTTCCGCACACTTGAGAGGTCCCGAACCTGGGAAATCTCCACCAGATACATGGGAAGCAAGCGCACGGCGCTGTGGCAGCCAGTCATCCCTGTGATGGTCAGTTACATCCCTGGCGTTGGTCAGTTACAAACAAACTGCTGGCTGCTGGGTGGAGATCCCCATCCGAGGAATCCCGGCTTGCTCATCCCAAATTGCATCCTGCTCCTGTGACTCACTGTGCTGCGGAAAGCAGCTGTCCCGAGAAGGCTGTGAAATGGACACCTCGGACGACACGGTCCCTGAGCGATCAATTTTTCAAATGGATTATCTAAGGAGGATCAAGAGTGTAGTCAAATATCACAAGACTACAGTGTGCATGGCATTTGCTTGACGAAAATGTGGGGTGAACGGTGTGCTGGGTCTCTAAGAAAAGGATTAAATAAAAAACAAAGGAGAGAGAAATTAGGGTGGAGTGGGGGTGAGGGAAAGAGAAAGAAGAGAGATCAGAGAGGTAAACAATGTAAAGGGGCTTTAATATTTTAGTGAATAGGAGGGACAAATTCAGTGCCCTCAGTTCACCAACTCACTTTTCACCCTAATCACATTATTGCTTTTAATTAACTTTACTACCGCCTGTTGGCCCAAGCCCTGTAGCTAGCTGGCATTCCCAAGGAACGAGTGAGATCCCTCATTCCCACTCCTATCTGCAAACTGTATATTCTGACTCTAAAAGGAAGTGCACAGATGCCCTTCACCATTTTCTGCGCATTAAGATCCTTTGCAGCAGTTACAACGCAGCTATATGGGCCTGACCCATCGTGGAAAAATTACCATTGATTGCAAAGAATTTACAATGCAGCCCCCTCTAAGTACAGATTGATTCCTCTGTTTCCATTTTCCTTTTATGCTTCCCAAGAGTAAATTTTACTGCTTCAAAATATTACAGAGTAGCCTCCAGGCTTTTCCTGGTTACTAGTATTTTAGGTCATACTTTAATCTTCCATAAATCACTTTGCAACATCTTTTCTAAAATGCCTTTTGCCAGCTCCTCTGTGCTTTCCCAGGGACCCCGCTGCTATTGTGAGAACAAATTTAATTTGCATTGATCTCTGTTCCCAAACATCGCAGAGTACAATCAGCTCCACTGCTTCAGGGAGTTCATTAGTAGTTCATTGCAATGGACATCACCCCATGCATTTACACTGCATAAAAAAGGGTGTATTAATGTATATGATGCCTGTGGCCCAAGCCCATAGAGAGCTTCCAGAGCTGAAAGATTAACAGGCAAAGTCTGAGGGCACAAATCCAGAAATCAAACTTGAGAAGTGCCTACTCAGCTGTCACATAACCTGTGTCCTGAACTCTGGAGAAACCTGTAACACTGAAGCCTGTAACGTTGGACCATAGTACTGGAGTGTGTAATGCTGAGCAAGGCATCCACTTTCTCTGCAAGTTAGCAGATCTGATCTGGCAATCACAGACTTGTTCACTGATGACTCTGAATAATTCAGTTAAAGTGGAAGTTGTGCAAATTCTCAGCTCCGCCCTGTTGGGCTCTTTTGAATAGCTGTCCACTAAGGGTGAATTGCATTGTGTTAAGAACTGGAAGTCCTGCCTCCATGTCTGCATAACTCCTGCACCACCAGAAGCAGACATAATGAGACTTAGCTATAAAACCACTATTGTGGAAATGCCTTCCAGTGCTTATCCAAAGAGGAAAGTACTTTAATGCTTTCAGCCTGCAGAAGCAGGACATGAGCCTGAGATTGCCATCCAACTGTGATCTGGAAGCTACTGATGCTCCACTGAGGTAAGGATGGGGATCCCATAGTCATATTAAAGAGCCAAACCTACAACATTTTCAGCTGCAAAGCTATGTTTTGATCAAAAGGCAAAGAAAAAGATACAGTCGGAGGCTCTGTTAGTAGCAAGCATGAACAACAGTAGAACAAATAATTTGACTGGACTGGATCAATGTTTATTAAAAGCTCTGTTAGTAGCAAGCATGAACAACAGTAGAACAAATAATTTGACTGGACTGGATCAATGTTTATTAAAAGCTGATTTTGAAAGGGAAAGTGTCAATACTGCACAGATATAGGGCTGGCACAGTAGCATTATAGTTACCAGGTGAGTAATGAGACCAAGGCCATCACAACCCTTCTTCGAAGGGAAAGAGATCTATTGAGCAAAAAAATCCTTCTATGCAAAATACTAGAAGTGACACATCAACTGAAACACAAACTCTGGAAAATATATAATATTGGCCCATCTTGTATTTGACCTCCTGCATAGACAGGATTAGATGGACTAAAATGATTTTCCCCTTCTCCATCTTCTGAGATGCTCTAATTCCAGGATAAACACATACAGATGGAAGAAAAACAGGTTGACATGTCAGCACAGAGCTTCTTCTAAATGAACAAGAAAAGAGAAAATGAATTTTATTCAAAGCTTCACAGAGAATTCTGTTTCCCACTGTAACAACTCCCTGGCGTGCAAAGAACCACACTCAATGAGTAAGTTGATCAGCAAAACATGCCAGTGAGACAAGCACAGCAAATCAGTAATGGCCTTGTCCTGAAGAATTAGAGCCTGACTGGAGCATTGCTAGCCTAGAGCTGTCCTTACCTGTGCAGAACACTGCCCCAGAATAAGGCCAACAGCCATAAAAATACACCCCTAGTGCCAGTGCATCTGTGCAGACTGGAGAGTAGGGGCTTTCAGTGCCTTTACCCTCTAAGCTCCATCCCAGCTGTAGCCAGCTTTCCACTACAGCTCTTGCTGTATGGAATAGCCAGCTAGACCAGTGGTTGAGTGCCATAAAGCTACACTAGAGAGTCAGTCTCCAGCTAAAAATCCTTCTAGACAATCTTAAAATCGCATGAGATAATCTGCTTCTCACACCTCTTTTCCCCATACAATGTTCTGAGCCACCCATTTTTACCACTTGCCTTGTGCCAGCCCTGTTGCTATCTACCTTGAGACCCAGCTCAGGCTGTTAAATGGACAGAAAACACTTCCCTCTATCTATGGATTTACTTTACTGCCCTTTAAATTCCCTGAACCAGCTCGCCATGTGAGCAGTCAAGCAGCAATGCAAAAGAGGTTGTGTACAGAATAAGGCTTAATCATATACTTAAGCGCAATTAATTACAACAGCTAAGTATATGTTATGCTCAAGAATTAATAAATTCAATATACAGAATGAGACAGAGAAGGGAGACCAGGACATTTTCATTATTCTGGTGGTAACTAGCCTCTGGATTGACTATAAACCATGTCCTTGCTTGCATGTATAGCAGGGTTTGGTAATCCTGATACAGTCACTTATGCTGCTAGCAATGCTGCATTAATAATGAGGAAGAAAATATTCTGCTTCAAGGTACATAAAGGCCAGTTGTGAAGTAGTAGCCTAGATATAATTGTGCTTGAATTATTCCACTGATTTTCCTTTGCAAGGTGGCCAGCTCTGTGAACAGTGAGAAAGTACAAAACCAAACAAAGCTATAGCTGGCAATTACTCCAAACACTAGCACCAGCTGGACTCATTAAAAGTAATTGGGAGGCATGTAAATGATATTCTTCCATTAACCTGGCTCAATTATTCAGAGTTGGTGTGTCAAGCTTTTAGCCAGCTACAAAGGCAGCATTTGTGGATGCCTTTTCTGAGAGAAAATTATAAAGGGGGATAAAAAGCACTCTGCTTTGTAACTGCATGCTGTGCCAGACCAAAATGAGCACTCAATCGAGAAAGACTCTTTAAAAATGGGGTAGCTCCTGCATTCTTTTAGAGATCTGGTTTTATACACAAGGACTTCAGTGGTGTAACTCTATCCTCTCCCCCTGAAACCAGTTCTCAGCCTTCATACAGTGCTTTAAGACCTCAGTCTTAAAACCTTGGCCAGATTCTGCTCTAGGGTTTACATGGGGCTCCACTTCATTGGAGGGGAGACATGAGTCTAACTTTTCATTCTGACTGGGGTTGTTATTTTCCCCATTTTTCAGATTAAGGGAAATGTGTAATTCAGGACTGGGGACACTTCTGCCTCTCCTGGGCTTTAATCCCAAGGCCATCATTTACTGAATGACCTTTGTTTCGCAGTCTGAATGGAAAGGCTCTCTGGTTTGAGAGGAGCACACATGGGAAAACTCTTTCTGAAAACAAAGACTTGGAGCTAGATATGCTGACTGCAGATATGCTGATTGCAGTTTTCAAGGAGCACCACAGATATAGGCATGCCTGCAGCATTGGGTCTAAGTGAACATGCCCTGAGGTCTCTTTGAATATCCCAGGTGGGAACCAGAAGATTCCTTTCTCCAATAAGCTAACTATTCACATTTCTACATGATCTGTTTGTCTCCTTAAACTACTTTTAAAAAGCACTTCAGCGTATCATCCCAGCATGTGGAGATGGAAAACTGCAATAGCAAGATGTCACAGGAAGGGGTGAATAAGATTACCTTTAATAGGACCACTGTAAACTTTACTGCCTGCAGCAGTTCCTTCACACCTCTGCTACGAGATGCAGTATTTTCTGGCTGTGGGCTCAAGGCAGACTTCATATTCTCCGCTGAATGGAACAACCTTAATTTCTGTCAGCCTCCCTGAATTAGTTCCAGATTTATTCTAAGCCAAGGAGAGAATCTGATCCTAACTGTCTGAAAACAAGTGAGTTTATTACATGCTGGGAATTTTCAAAGGTGACACATCCATCAGTTTTCCTTTCTGACTAACATTTGGCAAAATGTAACTGTCAAAACTTTTTAATTCAAAAGAAAGGTTTGTTATTTGTTCCAAGCTACCTATTAAATGTCAGTGACAAAAGTTGCCATACAGCCTTTGTGGGCTCACATGCATAGCTACGCTATGATCTACCCCACGAAACAGCCTTGGAGCTTGGAAAAGCTTAAATCCACCAAGGCAAGGGTGTGAAAACACAGCTGATCCCAGCATCTTCTGCTGCTGCCGCCCTTCTGCATGTCCCTTCAGCCTTAAAGTCCTTTGAGGTGAAACCATAAGCTCTCCTTCTCAATGCAGTTCTTTTTTGGCACTAAAAGCCACTCTAAGGCAAGGACAGTTTGGTATATTTTCCTTGTTTATTCGTCAACCTCTTAAAAAATTAAGTTATTAATCAAATAAACATTCACCTCCACTGCATTAAGGCTCTCTGGCCAGAAAGTCACATCGATGGTTATTTCAAATATGACTCTGCTTCCATTGAAGAATTTTGGAAGAAAAAAAATAAAACAATCTGAAGTATGGACGCGGATAAATACACCTTGTGATAATTACTGCCTAGCATTACACTTTTAAAGCAGTTAGCTGAGCTTCTACTTTGAATTTCACTTATTTGCTTACTTGGTCCAAAACAAAAAAAAAAAAAAAAGAAAAAAGAAAAAGCATCCCCCTTCCACCACACACACACACACACATCATGTAGTTTATCTGAGACCTACACAGAAAGTCAAGCATTGCTTGAAAGAAGGAAGAGAAGTTTGCAGCAAAATTGTTTTGTAACAGATGTATCAATGGAAAAAGTTAGTAACTGGGAGTGTTCTCTCTTTCCCTGTCTCGAAGTTGCTATTAGTGCTGCTATTAGGGTGTAGCTTTCCTCTTGGGCTTCTGTGTTTGTTTTACGTATTGCTTTCCTCTTCCTTTTGGTCAGAAGCCTTTTTATGATCAAGCAGATAATACCGAGCAGCAGCACCGAATCTGCAGGACAAAATGAGCCTTTGCTTTAAATATCCAAGAGACAAATGGAGGTAAGTAGAAACAAACGGATTAAGCTGTTTGGGCTCGGGAATTGCTGTCAGTTCATTATTCAGCAGTTACTAATGATTAGTACATTGGGTTTGTTTTGTGGGGTTTTTTCCCTTATTTGACTGTAATGTTAAGAATTTAACTAAAGTCTGGTGTGGAAATACACTGAAGTTGTAATTGTGTTCGGCCTTTGGTAGGGATTACGGAGTTGGTTACAACAGAAATCCTTTAAGCAGGGTTTCCTAGGCCTTCATGGCAGACCTTAAAAACATTTTCCTGTCTCCTTTTTCCTCATCTTGCAAAGCATCTCGGTTTTTCTGATTCACTGTTCACACTGTACCTAATAGGAGAGATATCCTGCTCCTATTATCTTCCTGTATTTCATGTATACTATAGAGGTTGTATTTGCTCAGCTGTATTGGATCCTATTACAAAAGCAGGGTTCAGAGGGCAGTTTCTGGATGCACAGTGAATCTCTGTAACTAATAAAATATAGCACCTGCTCCACTGCAAGTGTCAATGTGAAGCCAGAGTTGATAGGGTAAGTGATCCCACTTCATAATCCCATAATGTTGACACAGTTTGGTGGTACCGTCTAAAAAAAGAGATACTCAGAGCTAAGCTGGACTTTAAGATAAATTGAAAATGGTGTCTTTAAAGGAAAATTACTCAGTACAGGGGTTGATGACATGCAGATCTTTTACTCATAGGTTGTCATATCTGGCAGTTAGGTGGATGAAAAGTCTTGTTTGTTGCGTTGTACAAAGGTGGTGAATAGTTTACAGAAGCAAGGGGTGCATGTTCAAACAAGACTCGACATATGCATCAAGAACAGGCAATAAAAGGCTAAATATTCTTGACACCCCTTCTGTCTGTTTTCTAAATTATCTCTTAATAATCTTGAAATTTGAGATGGAGGTGTCTGGGTTGTTTTTTTTTCTGTACCATTCAATGAATACTTCTAATATCAAACATCAAGTTACATTAGTTTTGCATGCACACCTATGTTACGGTTTTGGTCTTCAACTGCACTCTTATCATTTTTAGAGCCAGGTTTTCAGACCCAGTTGCCAAAAAAGAAAACATTATTATTTACTGTTTTCTGATAATTCAATCTAATGTCTATTTGAAAGTTTTCGAGGAAAATATTGACAGCAAACAACTGCAGGTCAGATACCACAAAGACAGTTCATATATGAAATAGAATGAACAATTTTTAGAATTGACAACCTTTTTAGATTAGTCTCTTCTGTTCACGTAGACCAGACATTATGCTCCCTCCTGTTGCGAAGTACCAGAAAGCAGAATTACATTTTGGTGCATGAAGGATATGTAACATATAACAGGGCATTAGGTCTGTGTGGGAGTTAGAGAAAGATATCCTTGAACTGGGAATATATGATTTAGCTTTCTGTTGGTCACATTATCTCTGACTTCTGTTCTCCTCCTGTCTGTCCCCCTCTCCCATGTAAACCTGAAACTCATTGAGGCAGAGACCTTCTCTGACTCGGTGTTCACACACTGCTTACAAGTGTCTTGCTCTTACATGGCAGCACAGCAAAGATAATAAATCAGATGCACTGGATTTATTCATCTCTTCCCACAGCAAAAAGTTCACTAAAGTTGATGGAAGCTATTACATGGTAGTACCAGATTTCGACATATGACTGTCAGTTCATTGGTTTCATGGAAACACTGAGGTAAACTGCATTTATGTTGGCAAAACCATGCTCAGAGAGCTGACTCACTCTGTGCAAATTAGCAGCTATGACTGCTTTTGAACATTTGTTTTTCCAAAGTACATTCTTCCTCTTCTGCCAAAGCCTCCACTATGCTTCTTGCTGGAGATGTTTGCTTTTCCTACACTGCTCTGAGACAAAAACAGGCAGTCACACAAGCTATCAGACTGATGACAAGGGAAGAGAGCAAAAGTCCTGTGTCAGGAACAAACCCAAAAGACAGGCCTGAGTTATGTTTATAACCTCAAACCACTGATACAGACAAAAAAAAAAAGGGATGTAAGATCATTATAAACCTATATAGGTACTTCCACTGCCTGATTTTAAACTCGCTTATACCAGTGAGTATTTTTACTGGCTTTTGAGTTTCCCTTTTTGCACAGCTTGAAATACTGCCCACAGCCTATGTAAAATTCCAAAGGGGCAGGTTCTGGATACATGGAAATAACCTGTTGCAGTCATCAAAGCTACATCAAGGTACTCAAAGGGAAATAAGACCAGTCACGTCTTCTGTCCTGAACTCTCAGCTGGACCACAGACCTTGGAAAACAGCTGTTAGCAGTTACTACTCGCAAGTCCCTCTGTTCGATTATTCTAGCTGGATTTCTAAAATAAAAAGACATACTCATGCTATCTGTAGAATCCAGAGGTTAAGAAAAATAATACACAAAGAAGAATACACAAAACAATATGCACCTGTAAAATAAAAATGGAATCAGTGGAGAATGATGAGAAGTAAACAGTAGAGCAGCCAAATATTAAACAAAAAAAGCCAGCATAGTACTAAACAGTCAGAGGAAGATAAAATATAAAATAAAACCACTTTGAAAACCTCCCAATTGGAAAGCACTGCAGAAGAGCCAACTAGTCCCAAAGAAAGCTGTAAGAAGTCATAATGAGGTCTGCAGACAAATGTGAACATGAGATATCTTAAAAACTGGGGGAAAATATTCCTGTAAGTAACATCTGAAATGGCAGAAAGTAAAATGCTTTCAAAAGAAAAACCTCGGGAACAGACAAAAACTAAATATTAAAATTATTTGTCCAGTTTCTTCTAACCATGGCTTGACATTGGACAGAAATTTAAACAATTTTTCAAGCTCATTAAAAAAAAAAAAATTTGCTTTCCCATCCCGTCAGTTAGAGAAAAATCATCACATGATTTTAGGTTGAAAATTAGCTGATGAATATCATGTCATATATCACTGCTTCTGCACCTGACAGGAATCAAAGCAGAGATTTTGAAAGGCAAGTGTCTTCGAACTGCTAATTTTTCTTAACAAAGAAAGTGTTTCAGTAGTTATTTCTTAATCGAATCTCTGCTTTTACCTGAAAGGCTTTTCTGCTACCTTATTCCTGGACAGTATGAAGGTGTGTTGAAACCAAGAGTAATCTATTTAGAATCATAGAATAGTTAGGGTTGGAAAGGACCTTAAGATCACCTAGTTCCAACCCCCCTGCAGGGACACCTCACATGGGCAGGGAAACCTCACACTAAACCTTGTCACCCAAGGCTCTGGCCAACCCGGCCTTGAACACCGCCAGGGATGGAGCATTCACAGCTTCCCCGGGCAACCCATTCCAGTGCCTCACCACCTTTACAGTAAAGAATTTCTTCCTCATAACCAATCTGAACATCCCCTGTTTATGTTTGAACCCATTACCCCTTGTCCTATCACTACAGTTCCTAAAGAAGAGTCCCTCCCCAGCATCCCTATAGGCCCCCTTCAGATACTGGAAGGCTGCTATGAGGTCTCCACGCA
>JANRGW010034458.1:0-18352 GCA_024733675.1 Psilopsiagon aymara | reverse complement strand
CTTCATCAGGTTGGCATCAGCCCACCTCACAAGCGTGTCAAGGTCCCTCTGGATGGCATTCCTTCCCTCCAGTATATCGACCGAACTGCCCAGCTTGGTGTCATCAGCAAACTTGCTGAGGGTGCACTCAATCCCACTGTCCATGTCTCCAACAAAGATGTTGAACAAGACCAGTCCCAACACCGATCCCTGAGGGACACCACACGTTACTGGTCTCCAGTTGGACACTGAGCCATTGAGCACAACTCTTTGCGTGTGACCATCCAGCCAGTTCTTTATCCACCGAGTGGTCCACCTATCAAATTGATATCTCTTCAAGTTAGAGACAAGGATGTCTTGTGGGACAGTGTCAAGTAATTTGCACCAGTTTGCTGTCATTGGCAAATTTTTTTATCTGATTATCCTGTAATATTTGAAAAATCAGAGGAAACATACAGTGTTTCTTGCTTATCAAAAGCTTCTGGTGATTTGTTGAGAAATACTGGCAAAGTTTTCTCACAGATTTTTTGTTCTTTTGGATACAAGTGCAGACATTAAAAAGCATATGTGAAAGTTCTGAGTGTGAGAGTAGGATTTTAGCACAATTTCTTTGCCCCCAGGAATTTCTCCTCTTAATTTCTTCTTCCTTAACTCTCTCTTTGGGGCCTCATGCTGAGAGAGATTTAAAATACACAAACAAAAGCTGCACTCAACCAAACCTACTCAAACAAGAGCAATTACCAATGAGGAGCATATGTCATAGGGACAAAAAGATAATAAGTGGTAGGCCAGCAGTTTGGCACTGATTCGAATTCCATCACATTTAAGTACTTTGGATGAGGTTCAAAGAAAACAAAAAAAACCCAAACCAAACCAAACCAAAGGCAACAGACAACAAGAAACCAGACTGCACTGCAACCCCCAAGAGCCCCAAATCTTTTGGCTTGTGTGCTTCCCAAATTTTAATGCTTTTTAAGTGATACCAAAAAGTGCAACTCTGGGAATCCTGGGTTAGGAAGGAAGTAATGTGTCTGCTCTGCTGGGCACAGGAATTTTGATCTGCCAGAGATGAGGTTTAGTATAGTCAACATCTATCAGGCTATACCTTGCAAATTAGGACTACACTAGAAAAATACTGGAATATAAGATTGTGAAGAAAGTCAAACTGATATAGAGAGCTGCTGGTAAGTCAGGAATTGATGGTAAACCTTCAGTACCTGATATGGATGAACAAGTTTTATACTGTCATTGGAATTTCCCAGGATTAAATGGAGTAGATCAGAAATAAATAAATAAATAAATAAATTGGAAAAATAATTGATATTCTCTGATTTATATTCCATGAACTCAAGAGGAGGATACAAGCTTTGTGCTAGCTTCTCAAACTGTATAAGGGTGCAAGTTAAGAGGGTAGATTCTCATTTTTCTTGGAGCTACTTTAAAACAACTTTACACAAACATGCTGAGTAAAAGTGACAGTCACACCTACAAACTGGTTCCATTGCTGACTTTTCCTTCATCTTCCTGTGAAGTACAGAATTTTGGACAAATGTTTAAAACATAATAAGTAGTACAATTCAGAAACTGAATAAATAGTAACGCCCAAGAGTCAGTTACTCTTCATCAGTAAATAGGAGGGCATGCAGAGACGCTGCCATGCAGCAGAGCCTGGGATGAGCTCTGAAATTGCCTCTTCTGTGAAAAACTCTTCCTGCTGTTTTATCTCATCCATTCTTCCTTTCTGCCTACTTTCAGTTCCTACAAGAATGTTTAGGAGTTGTGTTAATTTGACTGGGATTAAGATGTGGACATTTGAGATTAAAAAAAAAAATCCATAATGTGCTAATGGTATGCTTATGTGTTTCTGTTACTCTAGCACTGATTGGTTGAGCCCTGTAAGGGTGCCACCTTGATAGCACTGGTGGAATGCTAAGTCACAGGAAGCAATTTGGTGCCATTCCTAAGAGGTACTGGGCAGAAGTAACTGGACCTGAAGTGTGGAAGAGGTTTGCAGAGGAACATATGGCAGCCTTCTAGGAGAATGACCACAGTCATTAGTAATGGCTGTGGCACTGAGCTGGGAGGCTTTTGGGAGGCACTTTAGCCCCCTCCATAAAAACTGTGCTCAAGGATGAAAAGTAGAAGGAAAAGAAGAGGAGGACTCACCAAACACGAAGTTCAGTCCATTTTGCCTTATGCCTTGAGTAGGCAAAGAAGGAGCTGAGTAGTCTCAATTAAATCAATAATAGGCCACTGCATAAGAACTTCTCTGTATGTGCCTGGGAAATAGCAAAACAGTGAAATATGAAAGCAGTAGAGTTACTTTACTGGAATCTCTGAAATTACATATGCTGGGAGAGGCTGAGGACTGTTAAAAGGAGTGCAGATGGGATGTACAAAGGGTTATGGCCATGCTTAATCACTGTACAGATTAAAAGGTTGTGGTATGTTAATTAAAGCAAGTGCCAGCGGGTGAGCAACATCCTCTGCTAGGATGTGTGCTGTCTGGCCTGCCTATGTTGGAAGCAAACAAATCCCTGTTACAGTGCAGTGTCTCTTGGAGAATCTTAGGCTGATCACATTTGTTACAATTCAGGTTAAAAGCAACAGCGTAAGTACATCAGACCAAAAATAACATCTAGCCAAAATTCATCTTTGCACATGACCAGTAACAAACTTACAGGCAAAAGTTAGCATGCAACTCCCATTTTCCAGTGCTGAGATTTGCATGTCCCCAGAGGATCATCAAGCTTCCTCGAAGCATTAGGAAACCATGCAGTGGATGTGTTGGACATCAGATTAACCACATAGAAAGAGGCTACTAGCCAAACAGCTGTATTTTTCACGAAGCACATATTTTACTTTTTACCTAATGGTGGCTAATTCTGGAATATCCATCACTGATAATGTTGGAAAACAGGTTAGACAAACCAGAGAGAAGTGGTGCAGGTAAAGATGAACCTGCCATGGGGGAGCAGATGGACCAGGTAACTTTTAAGGGGCCTGCTAGTCTCCATTTTCTACAATTTCTCTAATTTAATGCTTCTGTTTCACTGACTAGACAGCTGGTCCTGTATTAGTCAACGGATAACAGAAGTGATGCAGGATGGCTTAGCTGAGGCCAATTTGGAGTGTTTGCTTTCATTTTATGAGCAGCCATCCAGCTCTGGAGGAGAGATAACAGGCTACATGGACTTTGTGTTTTCAGACAGCTGAAAAAGCTGAAATCTTTCCCAGCAAAACAAAGGTTGTGCATGCAAGCACTAACCATTTTACAGCTTTTTACATGGTTGCCTACATTAGTCTGTGATACCATTTGAATGACATGTATTCATCCATTGTATTGGTATTGCTATCATAATACTAACTTTTTAGTGAGGAAATGGACTTCTGTATGTTCGGAGGCAGAAATTATAAAAACTAGAATAAAAAAATGTTAGTTTCTGACCTTACCCTCCAGCTGAGCCCTGAGAACTTCAATCTCTTATGAAAGGCTGGTATAGGCATGTTCAAGAATGACCCAGATTAATACACTTAACCCTTAAGTTTTGAGTATATTATGGCCCTGTCTGTTTGCAGCTTACTGAGCTCACCAGTTTCAGGTATGGAGGCTGTCTGGAAATGATGCAGCACTTGTCTGTGTGTTACTGTCAGCACTGGGAAAAGGAGAAAAGGCTTTGCCATTCTGAAGAGGTAACACCATCGATCCTGCTCCCATCCTGCTCTGGGTGAAGTCAGTTGCCCAGTGGGAGGGAAATGGGTCCTTTCAAAAGCTGCTCCTCAGCAGAAAAACCAAGCCATAAAGCAGGGATTTAGCTTATCCAAGCCTGATTGCTTTCCTTGTGCCCTGACACACACTCAGAGCCCTACTTCCTGCTCTGTCCCAGGGATATGCTCAGCAGCCTGTGCACCTTCTCCTCCTCAAAGCTTTGCTCCAAGTTGGAGCACTGCTACACATTGATCTCAGCTTGGCTTCCAGTTCTGCAGATTCAGGAAAGACCATTTCAGATGAACGCAGGCTGATGGTTTGGTTGCTGGGGATTTTTTTAGTCTATTCTGTGTCTAAATTTTGTTCCTCCTGAAATACAAAAGGTTTTGCATTTTTGATATTTGATTTAAAAATTTGAACTTCTGAGTAAACTACACCTTGCAAAACTAGCCTGGTGACATATGTTGGTCAGCTAAACACCTGAAGAACCAAAATGACTAACATTTTCCAGTGTGCTAACCGGATAGCCAGACTTTTGGGGAACAGATTTTCCATGGCTTCAAGCCTAGTTCTGCAAGTGTAGGCCATGCTACATCTACTCCAGGTACTCTGAAATTCCTATGTTCCTGCTCTTACTGCATTTGGTATCCCAATTTGGTATTCCTTCTTGCAGACATACAACAGGTCTCAGTTTCCCTGAATTCTGCCTGTTGCACATGCATTTAGTAAATGCAGGAGTTTCATTAACAGGCTGAAACTCCTGGATTTAGAACTGTCTATCACAAAGCAAATAATCTTGAAAACGTGTGTATTTGAACAAGGAGAGCCAAGTCCTCATCTGGCAAGGGAACTTGCATCTTCCCGCAGCAGTCTTTCTCCAAATTTACAGTCTCAATTATAGACACGGGAAACCTAAAATTTATCTGAGTCAGAAAATACCTGCATTTTAGTTTTTTCACTGACAAGAAATATGTACAGCTGCTCCCATTATTCCAGAGGGGTTGGTTTGTTGTTGGGCTTTTTTAAATCACCCCCGGTCTCATTTTAATTGGTTTATTTTGAGCTTAGGTTCATAACAAATCAAAACCTGTGAATACACTTCAGTTCAGATTCACACGTTGAGTCATGGGTCCCTCTCAAGTATGTGCAGGAGTCAAATCACGTCCATGTAAGCGGATTAGCAGTAGCTTTGGAAATATCTGTCCTCTTTCCCAGTTTGCACTCATGAGCCATCCTTACAGCTCACTTCTTTTATAAAAGCAAATAAACATTTTGTCTATAGGCATCAGATATTGTCTCAATAACCATCCCTATATCGGTGTGCTGCTACATAGGATGGGAAGTGAGGTTCTGAAATATGTTTTGTGGTCCGAGTGTCTTACACTGTTAAGATTCATGGTACTATTAGAAGATCCTTCTTTTCTCTTTCTTGTCTTTTACTCAACACTGAACAAAGCCAAACAAGTGGTAGATACAGTTCTCTATTATCTTGCACTTTTCTCATACCTGCGCAGCATTTTCAAAATCAATGCTTGCATTTTGTCCGTCATCATTAACCTGTTTTTCAGAGCTCTAAGTCTCTTGATTTAGAGATTGCCCAAGCTGATGAGGTAATCAAGAACCAAACTGCTTCAGGCATTGATGGCTCAGCCGTGTGCGCAGAAACACACAAAAATTACCTTCCTGTAAGCACTTGCCACCGGCCCCAGCCTGTGGCTGATACTCCTCCACCACTCTCACAGCTCCTGCTCAATTTAATGAGTTCACTTTGCCTCCTGGAGTATACTTCTGACTCACTCTTTTCTGCTCTTTACTCATTCAAAGTATATGCTTGTGCCACGTTAACTGCATTAGCTGTACTGCCCCAGGGAGCCAGCTAGTGATTGCTTTGTGCTGTGTTGGGGGCATATGTGAGCTTTCCAGTCTTGTCACCAAGCAAGAGAGACACATGCCCAGGTTTCTGCCCCTCGTGTTAAGCCACGAATACAGCAGCAGTTTTAGCAGGTCTCTGTACATTAGATTAGGATTGATTCTAATGTAATGCTGAAGCAGTGCTCAGGCAGGACAGGCTTTCAGGTTTTGATGGTCATCTATGTTTCCAGGTTCTGGTAAGAAAAAAGGTATCGAAAAAGCATTTGCAACAATTTATAATCTACTTTTGTGGATTCAGATAGGTCAGATAAACATCTGAGTATGTTCACTGAAGCAAACTGTCATTCTGAGCAGCTGGAGGTTTAGCCATCCCCAGAGCAGAGCCCATCAAACCTACAGATGTGGCAAACTGCCAGACAGCTGCATGTGTGTCATTTTGATGGTCAATACAGGAATGCCCCCAGGGGAGGAGAGATTAGTGATGGCTCCCTGAACCCCAAAGTGCCTCATTTTTGAGCTTCTCATGGCAATATAATTCTTCTTCCATTTTCACTTTGTTCTTAAAGCTTCACTCTTATTTTAAACCTTCTAAGGAAACTCCTTGTAACAAAGATGTACATTACCCTTTCATGAGGAAAACAATCTCTTTCAGAAAAATAAATACTGAAATCTATTTAGCAATGCCCCCCATGTATATCTCTCTTCTCTAAATATCAGTTCATAAAACAGCTTTCCATTTTCTGAACTGAAGCAATTCCATTGCCGTAATCCAGGTAGCATATATTTTTTTTTTCCTGTAGCTATACTCTAATTCTAATCTGCAAGAGTGGAAGGCAATTGGCTATCCTAACAAATAGCTTCTGTCCTTAGATGAAACAAGACAGAAAAGACAAAATTGGAAACAAAAGACAGATATCCATAATGTTCTATATGTGAAGTCTAGTGTTGGAGATGTTATTAACATTCAGTTTAACTCCTGCAAAACTAAACTAAAGCTTCATACACATTTTCAATCAGAAACCTTCTTGGAAATAGCTTGACATGGTGTTTTGAAAGATATCAAGAGATCATCTCTTCATAATGACCAGGGAGATATGGATCCAAATGATGATATCTGGATATTTATATGAGTGACTCTTCTCAGAGCTGCCTGTCACAGCTAACTGTGTATAATACACATCAAGCTTATAAAACCAGAAACACGCATCACTTAGTCTACATCTGTCTGTGAAAATGGACAGAAGGATGCCGAAGTCCAAGTCCAGCAGTCTAATGTGAAATTTAAGAGCCACTGTGTGAAATACAAGATTTGGTGGACACTGTCCTTAACTACAATTAAAACCACTAATGAACTCTTAGTGTACAGACGCATGTGCTGAGGATATTGCACACAATACGGCAGCCAGTCTAGATGCCATTTCTGCATTCACCTCCTCTTACACTAAAGGAGAGAGTTAGGGTTAAAAGAGGGATTTAAAGGATTTAGTTTCAATCATCAGGCCTAATACAGGTACAGAGCACAGTGACCATGGGTCACATCCCTTACCTGGAGATAATCCCTATTTATTACAGCCCTGACTGTCATCTATTCCATCTCGCAACAGCTTGTATGCACATGCTAGATCAACCAGTCACATTGACTCACACTAGGTTAGGCAGCTGAAGGTGCTCAGCCAGATGTATACAGATCATCCTTGACTTCCAAAAGGAAAGTAAAATTTGGAAACAGCCTCCAATAGAATTTGAGAATTTAGTTTCTCTTCAAAGAATGGTGTGACAAGATTGCCATTCAGCCAGCCTGTACAATGGTTTATCAGTGGGGGCACAGGGTGCAGGACAAGGGACATGGAGACAGGACAACTGCAACATGCAGCTCTTCCAAGGAATGAAGTGCAACTTTCCTTGTCACACTCCAATCAGCCCGAAAAAGCTCTTCTCAGCCTGTGAGCCCTAATGCCCAGTGAGCAGAGAGCATGCAGATCTAGGCCAAAGTGAGAAAGCAGCATCTGCCACGAATGCAAGAATTGTGTACCCACAGCTGAGTTCAGTACAAATACTGTGGGGGGAGGGAGAGGCGCAAAAAACCAACTAGCATCTAACAACTGGCTATTGGTAGAGTCACCTTCAGACTAGTCAGGCACAATCCTACTTAATCTGTCTGCATTTCCAGAGCACTGATCACTATGTATCTTTGCATCATGGCCATCCATCACACCACCAGTTTCTCATCCAAATACTGCCAACAGCACTGTAAGTACTCCTGCGTTGACACTCCTTCCCTCTCCCTCTGCATCTTGCTATTTAAGTTGCTGCTGGCAAAGAAAAAGAAAGTGGCTGCATCCATAGTGACATTAGCAGAACTGTCAGCTTAATCAATGCTGATCCTTCCCCCCTCAGCCCTTCCTCCCTGCTTCTTTTTGAGGAAGAAGAAGAACCCTATAAATTCACCTCTATTCCAAATCATCCAGAAATACTACTTATTTTCCCATAAGCCTTGGTAACCTGACTGCCTTCAAGTTCCCCTCAGCCGCCCAATGTCCCCCAAGCAGAGCCATTGCCAGGGGTCCTGGAGCCCATGCTTCTCCCCTGGTCAGCAGGAACTTCTCTGGCAGCAAGCAGGCAAAACAAGGAGGTCTTCTACTCTCTGCAGATTAATTGCCATAGGGAAAACAGGATTACAACAATACTAAAGGCAGAGCAGATCACCTGAAAGGCCAGGTGCTTTGAGAGACCTTTCCACAACCAAGGAAACTGTTGATTTTCCAAAACCTAAGAAGCTGGGATGTTTGCAGATAGTCCCTACTATCTTCCATTTCAACAAAACTTGCTTTTTCAGTTTGGAAAGGACCAGGCAAACCTCCACAAGCAATGCTGCTTATTGCCACCTAAGCCATTACTTAGCTACAGTGCAGTCTGTGGAGGGGAACAGAGCTGCAGAAGATACTTTCTAATGCAAACTGCAGAGGATTTACCATGAGGTGATCCTCCTGGGCTCCAGGTGTCTCATTAAGTCAAGCAGAACAGGGAGGCATATACATGTGAGTGCAGAGTACAGAGCAGCAGCTGCTGCTGCTGTCTTCATTGTCCTCAGGACTTCAGTAGGACAAGGAATAAAATCAGCCTCTCCACCTCATCCAGACCCTTACCACCTTGTCTCAGCAGCATACCCTTTTTTTTGGTAATAGAGTTGTAAGCAATGATTTACAGGGGCAGCTTGTTTGATATTTCTGTTTGTGTAGGGTTTAATTTCTTTTTTTAAGACAGTTTTCAGAAATGGGTATTTTAAGTTTTTTTTTTTTTTTCAGTTCACCAGACTGACACACCAATTCGTGATGTCTCTTTTGATACAGTATGTCAGTCAACTGGAACTAGATTCCACATGACAAAGCATTAATAATGCAGTTGTAGAGGGAGCATCATAGTGAAGATAGGCATTCTTGGAAAACTAGTATTCAAAAAGTTTCAGCATCCGTAATTCTCCCTCTTCGTCTTGTATCTTGCAAGTTTGGTGTATGGTGTTTGCACAACCTCATCTCTCTCTCACTGTGTCTCTACCACTTGTCAGCACATTTCAATTCTCAGCCTATGACTGAGATCACTCTCCCCTGTTTTCAACTGACATCCCCTAGAGTTACCTAAAAGAGGATATCTTGAGTGCAGTTGATCTGCTCCAGCAGCATTCAGCCGCAGGCCCTGAAAAGTCAGCACAGCCACTTGCTTTGCACAGCTGAACCACAGCCAAGGTATTGCATGTGCCAGGGACAGGAGTGATCATACTTTGGGGCTTGGCACGCTCAGATGCTGTATTTTCTGCAAGTTGTCTCATCACAACATAGACATGTCCTCACAGTACAGATGTGTTCATTGTACTGGTAGTAGTAGGGTTGTTTATAAACTTTCTGGTTTCCGCTGTGTCTCCCCATGCTTCTTTTCTTTGCAACATAGTCAAGGAAAATTTGATACTAAGTTGCTGTGCACAAGTTTCCCTAAGACTTTGAGAGTTAGAGAAAGAAAGCTCTGTTTCTTTCCTCCCATGACAAAATAACCCCCTCCAAGCAGCGCTGCAGCAGTAATGCGTTACTGCATTTCAGAAGGAGTAATTCCATCTGGACAGTATTCCCACCATTGTGGCTGCAGAGAGCTGTTTGTTTAGCATCTGTAGATCACACAGCAATACGAACCTAATCAACTCTCTGTCTCAATTTTCAAATCTCATTGAAAATCATATCTTGTCTCCCTTGTCAGTACCTCTTAACTTTCCTCTTCTGCTAAGCTAGTATTTAATTCACTGGCTGTAGCTAGCATTGACAGGCAACATAGTTTGTAAGACTGACCTGGAGCCAGTCTACAAATGTAGGACCCTGATCCTAACAGTCCCACATGCTTGGACAAAACACTGTGCCCCGGTTTCCCCATCTTTGAAATAAGAGTAATGTTTCTGCTGCCAAGGGAGGCTGGAATGATTGTGCTCTAGAAATAGTCAACGCTAAACATCCCTATCAGTTCATTTGCCATGTTAATAGAATATTGGCTTGCAGGAATAAGAGACTAGGGAATAGCCCTACAGTTACAGGGTTGGGCTGGAGTACAGGACAAGTGACTTTTATTCCTGGCTCTTACACAGGTAACAGGGGAGACCACAGACAAGGTTTTGGCTTCAAGCCTCCACCTTTAGAATGGGAAATACAAGTTTTCACTCTATGGAGGCAACATCATTCTTATTTGTGAGTTTGCAAAGATACCAATGATTGCTATACATACAGTTCTAATATGGATTCAGTTTATAAATAAAAGACAAGAAGGAATTACTGCAGTTAGGAGAGGCTTTACAACACTCTCTCAATGTCTGTTTTCTTGTATTTGCTGAAATCTTGCACACCAGAATTAATGCAATGAGGGAAATGGCTGTCACAGCCAATGCTGACTGCACTGACTTCAGTAGTCATTCATGACACCGAGCAAGACAGGTATTACTTGCGCCCATTTCACTGAAAATAAAGAGAGCACTGTTAGACCTAATAACTGCCAAGAAAAGTCAGATTGCCTACAGTCTGGAAAACAAGCTGATGTGCTTCGTGGATTTTTTGGCTTGTTTTCCAGACAAATATTTCTACTGCATTTCAAAGAGTTAAAGTAACATTATGTCTGATCTCCTACAGAAGTTCTAAAGGAGCATGCAGAAGTCCAGAGATACAATTGATGTCAACTGGTGTATGCAGGCAGAGTCTGTTCCACTGCTTTCCACTGCCCCGCTCCACAGCTGCCCGGATGTGTCTGTGAAACTCCACTCCAAATGCTTTGCTCCTTTCGGTTTACTACAGGAACATTTGAACAGCTCATCTGCTCTTTGAGCTATTAACGGACTCCATGAAGCACCTTTTGAGTGGAGCTCTGTAGGGCCCCCTCTTTGCAGCAGCTCACACCCTGTGGCACACGTACACTTCTGGCCTATGGTCAGCAGGTCACAACTGGTGCAAATCACATTCTGTGAAGTTATGCTGGCACACAGCAGCTGGCTAGTTGCTCTTGTCGATTTTCATAGACCTTGATCTAGGCATCTTTGCTACTGGAGCTCTCTTCCTTCTCCTTCTAGACCATATTTTAGACTTAGATCACAGATGACTTTTTTTTTACCCAATAGGTCAAGAATAGCTGCAGTAGCAAAGATGCCCACTTGAGGATACCAGCTAGGTGGTGGCACTGTAGGTTCAGTGATAAGTAAGTCCTTGGTTAATGCAGAATGTGCCTTGATGGAGCTGGTTGGACAGAAAGATGGGATTAAGCCATCTCTCTTCTCCCCCATCTCTCTTCTCCCAGAAAAAGACACCCAGTCACAGAGGGCAGGGGTTTGAGGCAATGGAATTAATCAGGGAGTGGGAATCAAAGCCTCATCCTGCCGGTTGTATCCTTTTGAAAGCTGGTAGCAATGATAAATCCTTCCCTGCATTATGCTGCTCTCAAGAGCAAGAAAGAGAGCTCCCAGTGGTGCTGCTCAAGTAAGAGAGCAAGAAACAGTCTGAGGCCTAAATGTACATTCCTGTTCCTTTCAAAGCACTCCACCTGCACAGAGTCATTCATGTTTCATGTACATTATACATGTATTAACAATAAATTTGTTGCTGTCTTGCTTTAATTACTATGCTAGTCCTGCTATCCTGCTTGGTTCCACATACAACTTCCTGCTGGAATATTCAGTTTTGATCAAAGAACAAGGAGTTTGTAGACCTGCATGATGTCGCTGCTTATCTAATGAGAACAAGGCAAATTGCACCTTCTTCAATAATCATACCTCAGTGCCCTGACCCACCAAAAGCCTGCCCTAGTGCCCTCTGCAGCCAAAAACCATTTGTGGAAGTGTTGAGAAGCTGCCAAAAGTACCCAGGGAGACTGGCAAATGATTCAGAAACAGCTGCAGGAGTGAGAAATGTTCTCCGCTGGTTTGGAATTCGTGACCAGCACATTATGAACTTGCAAGTGAAAATACAATCACCATTATAAGCACTGACATCTAAAGGCACTACCTTTCAGCTTGCAAGGCCCAAGGAGAGCTATGATGAATTAGCTTGCTAGCTCAATAGCGGCAGGGCACACTGAAAATACTAAGTTTCCATAATACCTGTGTTCCATGAAAGCTTTTGTACAAAGCATAACCACAGCTTGTGCAACTTGAAGGTAATGGGAGATGAAGGAAAGAAAAACAGGGTGAAATAAAGCAACTGGTTAGAGGAAAGCATAAAAAGCAAGGTGTCTCCGGTGGGGCAGCAATGAGAGACTTGTCTCATGTGTGAAAATTATTTCCATTCTCTTTTCTCTCTGATTATGGCACTATTGTCTGTTGGCCTGTTTTATTCCAGGACTGTCTTCTAACACACGCATTTGTAAAAGGTCCTGTGCAAATGCAATATGAAAATAAACTGCACCTCCTAGACACCAGTGTAGCATCATTGCCCCAAGCTGCAGAGGGAAGGTCTTGCATGAAAAGGAAAGCCAGTTGGAAGTGACATAGAACTGAGGTCCCATGTCAAAGGGTGTTTCTGTCCTTCTGTTGTTCTATTTATGCTAGGATCAATAGGAAGGGTTGGGAAAGCATGTTGGCACACAAAAAGCTGGTCAGATCTAACTTGTATCAGTTTACAGCTATACTTCCCATCTGTCCTATGCAGAGTCCTTCCACCAGCTCAGTTTTTGCCATAACCCTTACTGCAGGAGCCATACAACCCAGGAATGCCTCAACCCACAGGATTAGATGAATTCATCACTGATCCAAGCAGCGGCAAGCAGAAGCCAGGAAAGGTCTTAATGTACTCATCAGCTTTCCCAGTAAATGGACAGAGATTCTCATTTCCCTATCCCATTTCTCCCCCAGAGAGGAGTAGCAGAGCTCTATTTGGAGAGCAGGTAACACACAGCCATCTCATCCCCTTGTTCAAACATTTGACACTTCTTCCCTCAGCCAGAAACTAACTACAATCGTAAACCTCAGTCATGAGCCCGAGCCCCTTGTGAAGGGTTGGACTGACCTGACTCTCCTCAGAGCTCATTATCCTCTCTTAATTCCACTTCTTTGCTCAGGGCTTCCCCTCCTAAACACAGAGCAAAACCAAATGTCTCTCAAAGACAGCCACCAAAGGCAGGCTGAGCTTCATGACTATATTAGTAAGGAAATCAAGACTAATTGGAGGAAATGTTTTTACCTCAATATATAGCATTATACCAAATTGTTGCACTATTTCTACCATGCATATTTTGTCATGAATGTTTAAATAGCAACACCAGTTCAAGTCCACAGCAATGGCAAAATTCTGTAGAGGAGAAATCTGTTTCTTAGCTTATATAACTGCTAAGGTCAGACAGGGAAGTGATTTAATTTAAACGCAAAATTAGTTTCATGGAAGGAAAATATCGAGCATAAAGAGCTGTTGAATACTTCAGAAAAAGGTATCTGGAAAAGTGGCTGGAAGAAGCAGCCAGCTGAGCTTCAGTGAGCAGCGAGAGGGAGCTTCTAACAAGTATTCATGTTAGCACAGATGACAGATTCTCCCTTCTTTAATCAAGTCAGGATCAGATCAGGACATGATCAACACCCCACAGAAGTTTTAATCGTGTTATATGAAGATCTACAGACACACACACACACAAAGTGTTATATGAGAAAAACTTGCCCTATAGTGAGAGGGATTATTCAGTGATAAGGTTGATCTCTACCATGCATAGATCTCCTCCATGGAGCAGAGCTATTTAGTTTTTCTCTAGGGTAACTTGCTCCTCAGGAACCTGGGGCTGCCTTGGAGCAGTGGCAGAGGTATATAGGAGAACAGAACAGAAAGAGGAGCTGGGAACATAGCAGAGGCTCTGGGGGAAGCAGGTAGGGAGAGGGGTATGGGCAGCCTGGGTATGCAGGTATGGCCACAAGGCAGCCTCTGGTTTAATAAGATAAGGAAGCACATCTTAAATACAAACTGGATGACTTTTCCCCTTCCCTGCCTGCTGGGATAGTGAGAGATGAGAAGGATTCCTCCAAGAAATTAGCTCTGGTAAGTCTGTTATGTCTGACACACATGGTGGGCCTGAGCACAGAAGGCAAGAATGGTCCTGAGATGCAGGAAGGTTCGGTCCATTCTGGTTTCATCCCCAAATCCTCTGACACTAGGAAAATGGCACCCTGTCCCTGAACCCCAGAGTTTTGTGGGACCCCGACAGCACTTTCTTTTAGCCCCCTGGGCTCTCGACTTCAGGCATTTCGGGGCAGAGAATGCCCCAGAGAGAGCTTGCAGCCATGCTACCATCTCCTGTCCAGGGCCTCTAGGTGCTGCTATACCACCAGCAATGGATTTCCCTGCAGGAGGAAAGGGAAGGGGATGGCAATAGCTTCCTTATGTTGCAGAAGGAAACTGCAGCAGTTCTGGATCACCAGAAAGTAAATTTTTTAAAAAGCATCATATTCATTCTTGTGTAAACCAGCACGCAGGAAAGGCTATCCATCCATACGTCCTGATGGGATTGAAGCAGAGGGAATAAGCCTGGGCAGCATGTTCTGCATCACATTTTGACTACATGACAGCTATAGTTTAGCTTTTCACACAAAGAGAAAAATAAGAGGTTAAACTGATCCAATGGCATTGTCATGACAGGAGTTAACTCTGTTAGGTCAAGAACAAGAACACAAGTGATTTGTCACAGAGAACCGTAAAGCTTATAGAGCTGATGCTTGAAGGAGGATCTTAAAGCTTCGGGAATTAACAAATTAACATTTTGCCTAATTAGATATTGATCACGATCATGAAGCACGTCATGACCACCATAAGCTTATTGCAGTGCACTAACCAGTGATGGAAAATTAGAACATGTACCAGAAAGCGTATTAGTTGCATCTCCTCTAGGAAGTTTACTCAGGCATTTAATGAATCTGAGAGTCTCATCCTGCTGTTCCCTAAATGAATAATAAATACTGCCTTGTTTCCCAAGGGCTACCTCACAATTTTCCTTTTTTACGGACATACTGTGATTTTCACCTTATGTCAAGATAAGGTGTTGTTCCTCCTTTCCTGATGCCCTAAATTAATGTAAATTTTAGGTGTTTGTTACCCAGCTGATCCCACGCCAGCTGGAACAACCAAGACAGGTAGTTTTGGCTTACCATCAGTAGAGAAATGCTGTATTAGCAGTATCTTTTTGTATTTATCCTGTGATGGGCAAGATATAGCATAAATTCTTTGTGGCCAGATGAACTTTAACACCATCCCACAAATATGCTGTGATAGCTGAAACAGTAAGCAGCCAATCCTTAAGTAATAAAGTTCATGTTGCATCTTTCAGAGCACACATATACATATATAAGCAGTTTAATACTATACTGCAGAGAGGAAGAAACAAGAAGATGGTAATACCTTGTTAATTTACCCTGGTTCAGCTGGTTCATGGGACATCTCTGAAAATGCCCAACGGAGGACATATTTCCTTTGAAATATTCATCCCAGCTTAGTGAAGGGACGGTGCATGATCAAGCCCAAGCCTTGGAGAATGGCTCTTTGATTTTTTCATCTAGGAACAATCCCCTCAACAAATGTGTTTAATGCCCATACATGACCTCTGGCGGCTGTTGTATGTTGATGTGTGAGAATTATGCGATGCTTCCCATAGAATGAGAAGGACTCAGATGTGCAGTGGCAAAGAGCTATGGTATTGTGCAGAGATGGGAGCAATTGGAAGGTGCTGTTCTGAAGCGTAGTCTGACAAGGTGATCCTAGGAGATATAGGAAGCATCTACCTCAGGGAGGGAAATGTGTTGTACAGTTAGTACATTTGGTACATTTAGTTGTTACCTGACAGGAACTACACAGACACTTCTCAGTTGCAGCATCGTGCAGGCAAGCCAGCAAGAATATCAAACTGTGGATAGGAGGTAGTGGGCAGCTACAGACAACAGCACCAAAGGGAGACAAACCTACATTCATACAGGTCCTACACACCCTCTGCACAGCAGTCCTTTACAATCTACCTAACAGATCTGTGACAGATTCCACCTATCTAACAGATCTGTGACAGATTCCCTGCACCTGCTGGAGACCTTGGATTCCTTTTTGCTCCTTTCTCTCTAACAAGTGTGTTACCATTTGTTTCATGTCACTTGTGAAGTTGTGACTAAAGTTGAAAACTGAAAGCAGGTACCTGTGTTCAACCAGGATGGAGGCTGTGGTCCATCTTGGACACTGGTTGGGAGCTGGTACTTTGCTTAACACATCCACTGACTGTTCCCACTTCCTGCACACTACTGCCACGGCAGACGGAGCCTTCAATTTTGAGCAGTTCCCACACAAAAATGGATTTACATCACTTTCCTTCCAGACAGTTTCAGAGCCATGCTGTTAACCTGCCTTTGCCAGTTCCCTTCATTCCTATGCTATTTCATATAGCCTATGGCAAACTTCCCATTTGTGTGAATACAGAGCCTCCAGGCAAAACTTTCAGCAAAGTGCGGCTTCCTGGTTGCTAAGCAGGGAAAGGCATCTGGAGAATACAGAGGTCTTAGTGCCTACAGGGGCATACGCCCCCCGCAGTATCCTGCTGTTGCTTAGAAGGGCATTGGTGCAGTGACTGACCCAGCTGCCGTCACTGCTCAGGCACAAGATGAGTCCTGATGAATAGATGGACAGGCTTCCAAAAGATGATTTCATGTAGAATCAGTTTTGACTTCTTAGCTGCTAGCCAAATCCTCACACTATACTTCCTCCTGTGTGCCCATGCATACACCACAGGTTTTTTGCATTGGGAATTGGAACTTTATTTCTAATTTTTATTATATTTGGTTTCTTGAGTGGAGAGAAGGCAGTTTGCACTTTTCAATACTGCTTGTGTCTGTGTGCATGTTCTGCATCTAAGGCAGTTTTACTAATATCCAGTAATCTTCTGTTGCTGGAAAAGAATAGGTATCAAATCCTGTCTTCTTCAACGCTCCAGGTATCATCTCTTGCCCTGTTTCTCAGTGCCTACTGCAATTAAGTTTAACGTTAAACATCAGAGTTCATTTTCTGTGCCAGACAGTGCCTCAGAAAATTTTGGTTAAAGATTTAGGACTGGAATCTGTGGGAACTGAGCCAGAATTTATAGTGGAAACAGATTCAATTTTTCACTGAATTCTATCCTAACAAATATCAGTGGGTGTGATAATTACTTGCTGGATGAAATATACTTTTTTAATCATATCATTTGTTCCAAAGCACAGTTTCTGATTTATTAATGACACTTTGCAAACTGAGAAACTAGGACTTTCCCCTTCCAGCCTTTAACACAAATAAGCTGCTATGTTTGGGATTACTAGTTCAGCCTCACTCTAAGCTTCCCTAAAATACAGAGCTAATTCTCTGTTTTGATTGCAGCAGATGCTCTTGAAAGACCTCCTATAACTCTGTGTTGCTTGTTGCCAAAGATTGCCATGAGCTACATCATGTTATCAGAGGTAAGGGCTGTCAAGGAAGCCAAGGCTCTCTTCCTCCAAGTGTTGGTAGCAACCCACTGCCTTACACTCATGGCTGAGAACTGCCACTGCAAGAGTCCAGAAAGCAAAGCCTGCTCATAGCTGAGCACGGGCTCACTGAAGCCAGAAAACACTTGCTGTTGGAAGTGTCACTGCTAAAAGTGGATTTAAGACACCTTTTTCATTGCTTCCTCTCAGGCAGATTATTCAGCAAGTTGTCCTAGGCTCCGAGTGCAGTTTCTCTGCTCAGTGTGGACAACCTGTTTCTTTAACCAAAAGTCACCTTATGTCAGACGTGTCACACCTGTCTTTCCAGCTCCTTTCTGCATTCTCATCTCAGCTTTACTTTCTACTTAGCTGAACCTTAAAACCCTTCTCAACGTAAAAATCTAACATTTGCCACCATGACAGAGTGATATCTTTGTCCATCTTAGTCAGAGGCAGCTGCATCCTGCTTTTCTTTTTTTTCCTCCCCTCTCCTCTCTCTTTCTCTCCTCCTTTCCTCTCTCTATAATGGACTATGTAGCCTCATCCAACAGGCAGGTTCAGTTCCAGAGAACTAAGAACAAAACATCAAATGCACATCAGTCATTATTACTGTAGGTGAGACATATATAGAATCATAGTTAGGGTTGGAAAGGACATTAAGATCATTTATTTTCAACCCCACTGCCATGGGCAGGGACACCTCACACTAAACCATGTCACCCAAGGCTATGCCCAACCCGGCCTTGAACACTGCCAGCAATAGAGCATTCACAACTTCCCTGGGCAACCCATTCCAGTGCCTCACCACCCTTACACTAAAGAATTTCTTC